>JAYRBT010000005.1:7535569-7583675 GCA_036023395.1 Myiotriccus ornatus
TTTCTCTTGAGACTGTTATAATTTTACCACAAACATCCCGAAATCTTGAGTTTCTAGATCTGTTCGTTTAAAAAAAAAGAAAAAAAGGCAGAAATATTTGGCATTTATAGTTTAAAATGTTTCCTTTTGTCTAAAATTCCATTTAATAAATAGAACTTTTCTGTGGATTATCAATTACAAGAATCCGAAAAGGCAGCCAAGAGCTTTCTGGTAAAGGGCAGATTTCTAGGACTAGCTCTGCAGTTCTCCTTTGGCACATAAGTCCATATAGTTCTACGTGAATATGTATTTCTGGAAGCAGTTGATACCATAGCAAATAAGATCCCCTTTGTCTCTGCAAGGAATTATTAAATCTGTAAGTAGCAAGGACATAACAGCTGCATGTTTTGAGGCTCCACTGGAGACTATTTCTAGTTGTCCTAAAAGATCAAGATACTTTGAGTTGTTTTGAGAAGTCCCTTTATCCTGAATTAAAATAAAAAGAAGAAAAAGTCCTTCAGAGGGGGTATAATTAAATGGGCATTTGCCTGTACAACACACCTCTGTAATTACAGTGTGTAGAAATATCAGTCTTCTAATCTCCCAAAAAAGCTGGAGAACAGGCCTTTAGAATATAGACCTGAACATGAGGAAAGAAGTGCTGTCATTTGCGCTTTTTAATCTCTTTAAAATACTGAATCCTCTGCCCAGAGATTAGGAGTGAAGGTCTGGCTTTAGTGCTGTAATACCTAATTGAATCATGAGCCCAGGTGTAGTCCTGAGGGAGGTCTTAGAGCAAATTCTCGTACTGATTTTGGCATTGTAATTACCTTTCAACCAATGACACTTAGTTTAATTTGAGTACCTGGACTGCAGCTACTCTGGGACATAGTTTTAAAGGTAACCTGTGCCTAATTCCCAGTGATTCCAGCAAGATATCATGGAACAGAACCTGCTAACAAGAAATTAAGGGTTAGCTACCTTATGACTGGCAGACAGGATCTGTTGTCTACCACCCAGGGCACATACCAAGCGTGAGCTCCAGTAGGAAATGACACAAGATTGTCATTAGTGACAATTAAGATTGTCATTAGTGAGAATTTCAGTGGCAATCCTTGACTTGAGAGGAGAATGAGTTCAGGAGAGTTTGGGGAATAACTGTGAGGAGCAGAACCATAATGACAATCATACTCTGGCTCGGGCATAAGCAGAGCCAGAATGTAAGAGCCAAATCTGCTCTGAGTATGGCAAAAGAAGAGAGGGGCCTTCTTTCTTTGTTCATCAGCCTGTCTTGGGGGTGATTTGTGTGCTGGTTTCTTATACCGGGCTGATGTGCCACTGTGTTTGTCACTATTTGATGTGTAAATACTGAGTGAAGTGAATGTTAGATAGCTTTTATTACCCTGGGTTTATGTGACGTCCTCCTGAGCTTTCAGGGAAGTTTGTGCCCATGTGGGCTACGCTGAGATACTGAAAGAGCTCATTTGGGTCCCTGGGCTCTCACCTTGCTGCAATGACTCTGCTTTGGGAGGCTTAAAATGGGGGTGTGGAAAAGAGAGGCAAAGATCTATCTGAGGTCCGGAAAACGTGTCTTGTAGTGCAAGGTAAAGGAGATAATTCTTTAATATCTAAAGCTGATACCACCATCATACACGTGTTCAGTCAGAGGGGCCAGGCAGGCACTGACAACCTTAGCTGAGGCGGATCTGGCAAAAAATATTTGGAGACTGAAAGTTTCAAATAGGAAAGTAAATGTTTCAAATGGGGAAACAAGCTGCCAAGGCATGTATCAGACTGTCATTTCATGAGCCCTGCAGGTGAAGACCAAACTTTTTCCTCCATTATGGAGGTGACTGTAGAAGTTTGCTGTCATCCAAATGGTCCATTGTTTAAAAAAGTCAGCCTAGATAAATCAAGGGTCTCCCCTGACTTTTCAGAGTATGTGAATATTCTGAAGTTCATCACAATTGTCAGGGCTCCTTGAAGTCTAGTTTTCTGGTCCAGTTCTGCATAACTGTCTAAAAGTCTCCTACAGGACCGTGCTCTACTGCCCAAGGCATAACTGCATTTTGCAGTACTTGGCATGCTGCTGACCAGGGCTTCCTCTGATACAGAACCACACTGAGCAGAAATAGAAGACTTAAGAACAGAATGATACAAAGCTGCAGATCCAGTAATTTTACTTGCTTTTGTCAGAGTACTGTTATAACAAGAAATAAAAATGAAACAACATTTACTTTACCCTTTTTCAGGGGCCAGTAATGTGACCATATTAAAAAAGAACCTTTTGTTTAATGTTCCATATCGCCTTCATTAACTTCCTTTACATTTCTTATTTTATAAGCCTTTAAATTGAAGGTGGGGCAGGGAGAAGCATAAGAAGGACACATTTTGGAGGAACAAGAGCTAAGAGAAGTGTTCTCCCATGTGTTGCTCCACTGCAACATCAGGAATGTTGCTGGCACTCTGTATTGTGGCTCCTTGGATTAGAGATTTCATTAAAATCTTTTGCTGAAGAGCTTTTCACACAAAGTTTTTCTTTGAAAGTCTCATTTCATCCAATTAACTTTTCTGTATTTTTGAAGTTCAGCCAAGATCAGTAAGACAGTGAGTGCCTCTTCCTGGGAAGCGACGTAAGTAGCACAGAAGTCATATAGGGTAACAAAGCTTTTTTTTTTTTTTTTTTTTGACTGTAAAAGAAGGAGAGAGGATTTGAGAACCCTGCAGGTTTGGACACCTTTTGCCATTTTTGAGGTTCATTGATTTGAGTGCTGTGGGAAGGCATTAGCCACTTGGGTCCTTTTTCAGTGGTCCTTTGCTGTGCATGTGAATTACAGCTGTTAATGTGCCTTTTTAAGATTTATTTACTATTCAGCAGTGCCTTGTGTGCTTGCATTTTTAAGAGAGATGAAAGCATCCTTGTACACAAATTTCTTGGATATATAGCAGTTTCCAGTGGAGAACAGAACTGATACAAGAGAAGATGGGTCAGTGAGCCAAAGCTGCTCTTGTCTTCCCCAAGGGGGAGACTCCCAAAAGTTAACCTAATTATGGGGGGCACCGAGGCCATGGGGTTAACAACAGGAAGAAACAGAGAGCTCCTTTAGGGGAAGAGGTTAGACTTTGGAAATAGTTTCTCATGGGAGGATACAGGAAAATTGCTGTGCACATGTGCATGTGTGTGTGTAGAATTCAGAACGAAGAGTTTATATACAACAGCACCAAGGATGGAAATAGGTCAGTCGTTTTAGTGCTCTCTACGTGTTGCTTCCCTGTGACAGTTCTGAGCAGCAGTTGGAAGGCAGCCTGGGATTTCATTTAGAGGCATGAACCAGAAGAAAAAGGAAAAAAGAAAGGAGGGGGTCATTTTACTTGTTTTGATGCCCATGTGTCCCATTTTCAATTATGCCTCTCATCCACTCTCCCTGGGATACAGTGAGATGCCTACAAATGAGCCTTGAGAAAATTTCAAAGGTTTGGATGCTCCATTCGGAGCATTCAGTGAAAAAAACTGTGCACCTCGTTGGGTTGTAAAACTTGACTTAAAATTAGCTGAGGACACAGTTTCCCTTGGGGTTTTAGTATTTTGAAAAGCCTGAAGGATTTTGTGTACCTGATTAGAGGATTATTGTCTTCATGTTGTTACATCTTGCCTACAGGTTCTGGACTTTGCTCAGTGTGTATAGCACCACCTATACTTTAAATCCTTTTTTTAATAGTATCCAAGTTGGAATACTTTTGTTTAGCTCTTGGTCATCTAAAAGTTAGTCATCTATTCTAGGTTGGTCGCTTAGAGCTGTCTGTGGTCAGTGGGGCATTCCCAGGAAGCGATTTGTATCATCTGCAGTAAGTGGGCTAAGCTGCCATATGGACAGATTTCTGTAACCCTGTTAACTTAGTGCTGGGGTTTATCCTGCTTTTCTTAAGCTGTTTAACATGAATCAGGAGATCTGCTGTCCAGCTGCCATAAATTTACTGATATCCATGCATACAGTTATCAACAGCTGTACCAATTTACATTGACTGTGGATTTAGCCTTCTGGATTTTTTTTTATTATTATTTGTTTATTCTTCTAAGAAAGTATAATACCAGATCATTAACTAGACTCTAATTCTGGCTCAGTAACCAAATGTGAATGGTCACTCTGATTGCTTATTAGGACTAAAGTGTTCAAGAACATGAGAACTGCTACAGAGGACTAAACCAACCATCTATTTAGTGCCCTGTGCTGGCAGTGATAAAATGTTTTCAGTAATGTGTTAAGTATTCTGCATGTTTGGTTGGTTTGTTTTTGTTGGGTTTTTTTTTCTTTATGGCTTCCTCCTTCCATTCACCTTTATTTTAATTTTGAGGTATTTCCAAATACACTTTTACCTGTTTGTCACATTTTTGCCTGGAAATCCTGTACGTGTTACAGTGGAAACCACTACATTTATAGCATGAGTTTGGTTGACACCCTAGAAATAGATTTGGGAACCAAACCTTGGGATTGCTCCCATGCCCTGAATGTCACAAACAGTGGCCCAGTAACCTCTGTGCACCCTGAATGCCTCTGTCTCCTGGGTAGGCACTCTCTGCTTTTTGTGACCAGGTCTGTGCTCGGCTTCTCCTCCCTTCCACCTTTACCCCATTTATTCTCATCCTGCTTTTCATCGCTCCCTTATATTTTAGTCTCCATAGTCTTTAGATTCTTATATTGATAACTGATCTACTGTTTTTACGTATCTCCCCCTGTCCCCTTGCACTGTGACTCCAACTCTTTTACCCTCTTTTGTCGCAGTGTTTTTGCTTCATTCATCTTGAGCTCTGCCCACGAGTGTCAAATCTTACGGCGTGTGCACCTTCCATTTTGTCCAGGGCTGTGTGTTGCTCTGTGTAGTATTCCTTTCAATCTCTTAAGTTTAAAAATTTCCCTTCTGAAGTTTTTGTCATCTCCTGAAACATGAGAGCGAGTGGCATGGCACAGTGCAGAAAGAAGCAAACGGGGCTAAAGAGATTTTTGTGGTGTCAGATTTTGCCTCAAAATATCCCTTTCTTTTAACAGAGGGTTGATAAAAGATGAATGTCCTCTGTTTGCAGTAGGGCTTCAGGATTTTGCAATGTTTTGTTTTGTTCTTTCCAGTTTGGTCAAGCTGTGACCCAGGTTAATGATCCTATTTTGCTGAGAGCTGTGGCCACAGCAATGTCTGCAGAGCATTTTTAGTGCCAGTGCAGAGAATACTGGTGTTGGCAAATGGAAGTCCTGACTTCAAGGGATGGGAGGAGGTTAGAAGAGCTATGAACATGAATTTGGAGAGAGTTGTGAGTTTTTTGAGTAATGTCCCCATTATTGTGCTGCTTGCCTCAGGTAAGCCACCTTTCAGTTTTCAGTGATATGCTTGTGTATTGTTCAGAATGGAAAGCAGTTTCAAGTATTTCTGAAGGAAAAAAAGTTTGGTAATTGGCCTATTTTCTGCTTTACATCTCTCTGATAGTCATCTTGTCAAAACTGACAAGGGAAGCAAAAAGCAAACAGGCTTTTTAGCCCAAATAATTTATTTGTAAGTTGAGCTTGAATATTGCATTCTGTGGAGTGGGGAGGTACCTGTTGTGCTTTGGGCAAGCAGTGCTCTTTGAGTTTACTCTTCCCTCCTCACACATACCAGTTTAGCTCTTTGCTGCGCTGGAGAGGGTATCAACACTAATTCCTTAGCCTGGCTAAAGTTGCCTGTCCCAGTTTAGAGAAAGGGTTTTTTCATACCTGAAGATAGTTCTGCTAACCTGACAACCTGTGTCCACCTGGTGAATTTTATTTGCTGTTTAATTCTGCCTCCATAATTGCCTGTGAGTAAATTTGGAACCGGGTTCACTTCAGATAAATAAGGCTTATTGAGATATCTGAAATCCTTACACCAGTATCTTGGATCTTAAACATTCAAATTAGATTCTTGTGCACACATTACTTATGGCTGAAGGTCTGTTTGGACTTGGTGTGGGAATGATCTTGCTCAGAACAGTGATGTTTCCTTTCCTGGCTGTAACCCAGAGGCATGCAAGGATGCATGCAGTCAAAATTAAGCAAATATTGTTCTGCTTCTTACAGAGAGGGAGGTGATTTATTAACTTTTTGTAGAGTCCTGAATTCTATTTATGAGTCTGTCAGACAGGTGCAGAACGATCTTGGGCAATTCACTCAATCTCCCCCTCTGCTCCTGGGTCTTGGTTGCAAAGTGAGACTAATATTGTGCACCTGCCTCACTGAACCACTGGAGGACAGTTCATTAATGTTTGCGAAACGCTCCAAGAACCTCAGTGAAAAGAAAACTGTAGATGTCTGATTTTTAGAGGATTTGATTTAGCTCTTGAAGTACAAAGTCTTTGGTTTTGGAAACCGAAAAAAAACCCTGTTGTAATGTCTGAATGCCAAATCTCCATCCCTAATTACAGCTTGTGTGGATTTGTTCACAGTTTGACCTGAGCTTCACTGTATTAACGTTGGATACCTAGAAATAAACCAAATATCCATGTCACAGTGTGAAACAGTCTATCTGCCTGATCATGTATTGCATCCTTGGGACCTAAGGGGAACATAACACATCAGTACACCTGTTAACTGCAGTGTGGATCTCTGTGAGGGTGGGGAGAACAGACAGACCAAGCTGCTGGACATGATTACAATGGCCAGGAGAGTGAGGAGGGCGTGCATTTGTGCTTTCTACCTGGCTGGCATTTAGTACACAGTTAATTCCTCTTAATGTAATTTTGATTTTTTAGATGCATTTCAACTCTTCTTTTTTTTTCTTTTCTTTTTTTTTCATTTCCACCCCTCTCCTATAGACAAATGTTTCTTCAGGGTTTGGATTTTTTTGGTGCTGTTTGTTAGAACATGTTCTTTTTGCCTCTGGCACTAACATATGGATTTCCTATTTGTGTGACAAACAAGATAGCAGTTTTTATTTCGGAATTTTTGTTCCACCTGTTGCTCAAGATCCCCAGCTTTACATCTCACTCTTTAGCTGGAACTGTTTTCAGGCATCCACTGTGACACTTGATGATGTTACAAAAGTTGTGAGAATTCAACCTGCGAGCTGCATAATTTCAAGTGGCTGTCCAGATAGCAGATCTTTCTTCTCTGAGGATTTTTCTATCACCTTGCATTGTGCTAAACAATAATGCTAATCCATTCAATCACCTTGAATATTTTGCTAATCTGTACTTATCCTGTGAAACTATCTTCAGTATTTAGATAGGAAATGCAAGCTGAGACCAGGCAAATACAAAGTGATTGTGATGTTCTTTCTCTTTTGAAGGAAGCATTTGATGCCATCTCTCTTAAATGCACATGCTTTCTGATTTGATCGCATGTTATTGATAATCATGGGCTATTTTTGTGCCACCGCTTTTGTTTAGGAGCCATCACAAACCAATCTCATGAATCTTGCTTCCTGTCCTGTGGCACTGGCATTAGCATGTTTCTTTGCTCTCTGGCAGTGGCATTAGCAAGTTATTTTTGTATTTAATCTGCTTTGTTGGATATTTTGCTCAGAATGTTGTGTGGTGTTTTAACCTGTGGGGTTTAGGGGGTTTTATGGTGTTATTTACCTCAGCTCATGTATCTTTCATGCCATTATTAGCCTATGTTTAGGAAATAGGTGGAATAAATGGAAGAAGGCAACTGTGTCCTTCATTTGAATAATACATAGATTTGTATAAGTTAATCAGAAACCATGTAGGGACACAGCCTAATTTTTGAAAGGATGTTTGGAAAAAAAAGAAAAAAATAAATTGAGGCTATCTTCTTCCACCTGGATTTTCTTCTTCCATCTCACCATTTCTAATCCTGTTGCCAAAGCTGCTTTCTCAACTTTAAAATCTTTCTGGAATTAAGTGGCTTCTGGATCTTGACAATGCAACATTTTGATGCATGTGTTTGTCACATCCTGATTAGATTGGTATAACTCCTGCTCTCCCAGGTCCCTCTCAAAACTCAATTCATAAACCAGAGTTTCATACAAGATGCTTCCACTAGGGTGATGAAACAGAGAAATTCAATCATACCACGCATAGGTTATCCATTTTCCAGAGGCTGATGGGAGAGATTGGATTTTCAGAGCTCTTCTGGGCTGTTTTCTTTTGTTTTGTTTTCTTTGCTTCTGTTCTTGTCTTCTGGGCTTCAATAAATTCTCTTTTAAAGTGGAGAAAGTAATTTTCATCTCTTCCTGGCCACGAAACTATTCTTTCCATGTGTTTCCATTGCAGGTGAACCACTTGATTTTGTAATTCTCAGGTTTGTTTAGCTCCACTTTCTTTTTCAGGCACATGCATGAACAGAGTGACCCATTTCACTATTGTCAGTGTTTATTTGGGGTTTTTTTTATTAATTCTGTCCTGTGAGCTTTAGATGGAGATACCTCAACTTTCTTGGCAGGCTTTTAGGTCTAGCCAATGGAGAGGAATCGTTTGATTCTGAAGGCAGTGAATTGCTCTTTTCCCTAAATGCCTTCAGTAATCCCATTTCATGAGCCCTTCAAACACAGTGCCTTGCATTTTTCTGTTGAAAGGCAAGAACAAGAATTGACTTCTGAACCACTCAAAGGTGGGAGCACCAACTACCAAAAGCAAAGAACTTAATCAGTCTACAGTGGAAGCCGCACCACTCAGATTCCAGTCCTGGCTTGGCCAAACCAAGTAACAGGACTTTTGAATAGTTTTCTGTCTTGCCTGCCAAATATTGAAGCACTTCTCAGGGCAGAGTATAGCTGAAGGGACTGGTTCCTGAACCCCACTGGGACAATTACTTTGTGGGATAGGTTGGGAAAACAAGGACTGGCACTTCATCACACCAGAAGCAGTGGTTTTAGAGGCTCAGGGATGGCATCTGAACTAGTGTTACCTGGTTTTGTCAGCAATGCTTCCAAACAGACTTACCACGAGAGGAACTGCAAGGGCTAAAACAGTGAGCAAGAACCCACACAGTTAATCCTTGCTTTTACTGCTGTGGGATACAGCAAGCCGATGGGCAGACCAGCTGGGAAGGTGAACTTTCTTCTTTTGTCCATTTACAGCTCAAATGAATGTTTACAAAAATGTGTAACAGAACCAAATTGCTTCATTCCCTACAAGATCACTGCACTGTCTGTCAGTAATAGGTGGAGAAATGGGACACCACCTCAGATGAGTATTTTGAGTTTTAGTCCCATATCAGCAGGAATGTGGGCAGAGGATGAATTTATGAAAAATAAAAGAGGGGGAAAATATAAAATTCAAATAGACTTTGCGGTCTCATAAAGAGACTTAGCTCAGTGTGAGTTCTTTAGCAGCTATTTCTGTGGCTTTCTCCAGAAAGTTATTAGGCTGTTCTTATTTTTCCAAGATCTGTTCACCCATTTTGAATTTTAACTGAGACTTTAAAAGGTCATTTTTGTTAAGAAGAAAGCAACATTTGACCAAGCTGGCTTGTTTTTGACAATGTGGGGGGCAGCAGCGTACGAAGAGAAGTGTTGTTAGAGACCCAGTGAATGAATCGGGCAAGCTTCATTTTTGCTTCAGACTTTCCTAAGGCTTTAAACAGTTTTTGAAACGTTCTCTTCGCTCCAGGCTCCCTAGTTCTCAGTCTCCCTGTGTGCCCAGAGGGCACTGTCATATCCCCCTCCCACCTCTATATTCTGAGGATGAATTGTTTCATGTTTGTTTATGCTAAGCCATGAAAGCTTGAAATTGAAATCTGCTCGCTCCTCCACTTCCCATTCATATATGTTCTTACTCACTGTACGTTTTTGCTGTAGGATTTCATCTCAGGGGTGCTGAACTGTGTGAGGCTGCAAATACTCAGAAAGTAAGTTTTCGGTGTGTCTGTGAAGTCTCTTGTCCCATAGCTGTGTTCTCTGGTGCCCACTGAGATATGAACAGTGACTGAAACATTCCCTCTATCTAAGACTTCCATAGAATTATAAAGAAAAAGAGTTTAATGTAGACCTCTGGAGGTCTTCAGCCCACTCTCAAAGCAGGGCTAACTTCAGTGTTGCATTGGTTACTTAGGGCTTTTTACAGGCAAGATTTGACATTCTCCATGGATTAAAAAGTCATGATGTGAGAGGTTTTTCCCCCCATGTGGATTCTCTGTTGTCTAATTAAAATTGACTTCATTATATAATCTTTTCAATGGATATTGAAAGCTGTGGATGCCCCAACCCTGGAAGTGTTCAAGGCCAGGCTTTGAGCAACCTGGTCTAGTGGAAGGTGTCCCTACAGGGGGGTTGGAAGTACATGGTCTTTAAGGTCTCTTCCAACCCAAACCGTTCTATGATCAGCTTTTACCTGAACTCTTTCCTGATCTGCCTGGGTAAAGGTTACCTGAAGGTTTAGTTTGGCACCTTGTCTCATCCTCACCTCTTTTCTTCAGCTGCTACGTGGCTTCAGTAATTGTTGCATTCTTCCATACATCACAGAAAAAGATATAACAATACATTTTTCTGACAGTTTTTACCCCCATTTGTGCCTGTTTTTGAGGGATAATAACAAAACAAGAAAATGCTCTGAATCCCTGAAGGTTTAAATTTTTCGGATTTAACATTCTCATCAGGATTCTCAAACTAATCTATCATTGTACCATTATTCATTGCAATGAGATGTTTCAGTGCTCTGGAATCAAAATGTGTAGTTTCAGCTTGGCTTGGTATCAAATCACATTCTGCTGGTGCATTGATAGAAGTTACATTTTAAGTGCTTTACATTCCCATTCTTCTGCATCGGACAAGGTTCCGTATCGGACAACTGACCCATATCTCCTGTGATGGCACCAGATCCCCTCACATGTTTTTTTGAGTCTGTAAGAGGAGATGTCATGGAGGATGATGAGAAATGTATCCTTGCCTGGTAGCTTTCCTTCTAGGGAGTATAGAGTGTTTAACTGATGGGATTGGTGGAAAATTTAAAGCCTAAGTGATCTGAGGTAGAAATTGGAAATGGACCAGAGACCACCACGCTGTCAAATAGTTCCTGGCTCTCTGTGTTGTTTGGGTTGAGGCAACACCATGCAGTGAAGCTCAGATGGTAAAACTCTGCCCCTTAAATTAACAAGTGATTGGGAAAGACCTGAGTCTCATTTAACTCCCTTTGAAAGCATCTGGGCTTTTTGTTGATTGCAATCAGAGACAGATCAGGGCTTTACAGCTTGCCTGCCATCTCCTGAAATGTTATGTGACAAACAAGACACTGGTATTATTTCTGCTATGAAATGTTTATTGTTTTATCATAGCAGTGATTATAGGAAGAACATTTGCATCGTTCTCAGTCTCTGCTGGACTTTCTAAAGATGAAATAACCTGAAGGTTCTGGTGTCGGTTTTTTTGTATGGGTTGTGATTTTTTGGTTGTTTTGTTTTTTAACTGACTTGGCCACATTGTCCCTTTGCTAAGGCAGAGTAGTCACATGGCAGGTACTAAAGCAATCTAATAGAATAAGGTTAATCTTCTCTCTTTAATTAGAGAGCAATATGTTACACACCCAATGGGCCAGATGACCTTGAAAATTAAAGTGAGAATACAAACACGTTTGAGAGGAAAATATCTTTAGTTACAGGGGTTTGGGGGTAGAAGGAACAAGAGGAAATGTTCACTGGTATTATAGCACAACCCTACACAAGGCCCCATCTCTACCCAAACCTTTAGAGAATGTCTCTCAAAAAATGGACTGGGATATCTTATTACTTTTATAGGCACTTCAGGATTGTTTGTATAGTGCAAATTGTTAGTACAATGTTGTTGGAAATGAACCTCAAACAAATTCAGGGTCTGTCAGACAATCTTTCTGCAGTTCCATAAATCACTTAATCTCCATCTGTGGAACCTACTTTTATTATTCTTTGTGTATTTCCTCTCAAAACAGCATGGAGGGTTGATACGTCTTTTTACAAGTGAACAACCAAGGCATTGCAATTTTTCCCTAGATTGCATAGGATGTCTTGACAATCTCATGATGTCACTCTAAGTGAACCTCTGGATCATTTGCCCCTTTCCTGTATTATGAGGCTTGGGGTTTTGTTCAGGACCTCCCGTGCACCTGTAAAATTTTCACTTATTTGTGGTAAAGGGACTCTTATGGGAGTGCCTGGCTAATGGACATACCTCTGACTCCAAGTTTTGATGGAATTTACCCATGCTATCTGACGAAGCAGGGTAGGCTGCTTGCAGGGGTGTGCAGGGACAATAAAAGGAGCCTTCTCTCCCACCAACCCAAAGTGGATATTTATGTATGAAAAAAGTAATTAACAAGCTGAACAATTTGCAGATGTGGCAAGAGCATGCAGGAGTACAGTCAATATTCTTATTCTAGCTGTGCATGGGAGTGAGAAATGCCTGAGTGTGTCAGAGGCTGTTAGCAAACACAGATATAAAAGGGAGCCAGCACCCATGCCCTGGTGCTGGGTGGTTAAACCTTGCTCCTCAGAATTCAGCCAGCAAGCTGTCTGCCAGTCCTGTGCTGCTTTTCTGTTTGCCATCTCATCAGAACAGCACACACCTTCTTGACAGTTTTAGTATCAAGTCAAACCCTCGCTTCAGGATATCGAAGAGGAAAAGGCTTTTGTGATGATGGAGATGGATGACTTCTGGCTGAGTTCTGGCATGACCTATTGAGGATGTGTGTGCAGCATCACTACCTTTGCATAAGGAATGTTCTGGATGCAAATAGTCCAGTAGCCTGTAATGTAGCAGAGTAATCATTTAATTCTATTCAAGACAGTAAAGGCAATATCAGGTACAGTGTAACCCCAACCACCACATATTAGAGCAGGTTCTCAGACACAGCTGAGTGCAGCAGTATTGGGATCCAAAGCCAAGAAAAGTGGCTGAATTAAGGTATAACCCAAACCCCATTCATTATCCAGTAATGTCTTAGCATTTTATAGTAACCTCTGGCTCTCCTAATTCTATAAAATTGAATATTTCTAACATTCTATCCACTCACATTGCCCTTTTTGTGTCAGATTTGGAGAAGCCTTGAGTACAGTCAGCTTCAGCTCAAATCAGAGTACAATAAACACTGGACATGTGACATACTATGTAAATCCACATTGTCTTAAAAAAAAAGAAATCCTGTCCTTGGTCTCTCAGATACAGTTGCCCAAATAAGTGGATGTCTGTTATTTGAGCCACTTTTTGTCCCAATTGCTCTTTTATGAATTGGGGACAATGTGGTCCCCTCTTGTTCAGTGCAGTTGGGAAAATTAGTCCATCAGTATTTATAAAGCAGTTGTCTCCTGCAGTGCTAAGCGCTTTAGAAAAGCCATGAAGAACTGAATAGCTCTGTCCTTGGAGCAGGCTTTGAGTAGCAAGCAGTTAGCAGGAGCCTAGGGTTGCATATTGGACAATAAGGAAAAGCCAAAATATTGAATAGTCCACTCATTAATGAACAGTGCTGATCCTGTGCACAGAATAAAGCAAGAGCCCTGTGGAAAAAACACCCTGTAGTCAAAGGCTGTGTCACACTAACAACAAGCTCAGGGCTGAAGGAAGCTTGCATGTATCTGTGCAGCTGTGGCATATCCAAACTTTTTTTTAAGAGGTCATCATTGTGACATTAAGGTTGGCTCCTTTGACTGCAGTTTTCTGTGGTAAGTCTGGTAGTAAGAGCTGAACCACCTTTTGGGAGTGTTCATATAGTGCTGGGCTACGGGGAGCGTGACATGTCTTTCCTCTCGCTTGAAGGTGAGTAGGGTAAGCAAGACTGCCAGCTTTGGATGCCAAGAAGTAAGGGAAATATGTGTTGTAATATGTGGGAATATCATCCTACAGCAGCTGGAGTAGTCACTAGTAATTGTGAGGTGTGTTGCACGTGATTATTTGCATAGCCTGAGGAAGGGCAGAAGTGGGAACAGAAGAATGATTCGAGATGAGCCATTCTGACAGAAATGCTTACATGTGTGTTGGCTGTTTTCTGTGAACCACTGTGATGATGAACCACTTAATTTCACCCAACCTCCACCTCCAGGAATGTAGACCAAAAAAAAAGTACAACTAGTTTAAAGGAGGGTTGCCAGTCTGCAGGGAAACGTTTTTTTTAGGAGACAGAATTAGGGCATTGTGTGGAAGTGTCAAGAAGATCGGGCAGGAGGGCCTAGAGGAGTTTGGCTTGTTGACAGGGTGGGAATCCAGTAAATTAAGCACATGTTAAAATTCTCTTTCTCGGTGATTTACAGCTTGTGATCCATGAGCAGGTGGCTTTTGGACTACATTGGAAAAGAATGTTAATATAATACTGCATTATGGGTTATATACGTGAGATTTTTTAAGGACCTGTGGCTACAGTGGAAATTTTTTGGGATCCAAAAGTTGGAAAAAAACACTGTCTCCTGTGTTCATCTCATTAAGTCAGTGATATGTTTGGTTTTGAAAAGGCCAAACAATGAATCAGGCTTTAAAATGGAAGAACTGTAGGTGTTCTCAATAAGTTGGTTAAAGCACCTGAGTGCACAAGATTGATGTGGCAGTGTGACTCAGTCTGCAGCTGGGAGCAGGAGTCTGAGAACACCCTCCCAGGGCAGGACAGATGGGACATGCTCCTGGAGAGCATGTGTTCAGAGAGATCCACACAAGGGGAAAGGCATGGGCTTCCTGTGGGAGAGCTTTGCTAAACTGTGGGTTGCCTCCCAGGGAAAATTCTGGAAACCCTGTCCCTTGAAACACTGACAGTTGGCACCCTGCAGGAAAATTTGTGGAGGGGGGATGAGTCCTATGATAGCCTGAGGGGTGAGCTGCACTAGCGATGGGATCTCACCGTCTGACATCCCAGGCACGCTCACAGGGCGGAAGGCTCCTGACTGCAGGATGAGTTTTTATCTCTAGCATGCTGCTCTGTGCCCAGGAATCCTTCTGGCATTGCTGAGGACCTGGGGTGTGGGGGGAGAGTTAATGCAAGAATTGAGATATATCCTGAAGATCAGAGCGTCCCCCTGTCAGATGGGGATGTGTGTCTTCCTCGGTGCGTGTGTCTGTGGCGCCTATTACCGGCTCTGAGAAATGCATGTATTCATCAGAAAGAGAAAATATCCCTTTGTGTTTATTCTTATTTAACATTGTTTACACAGAAAATGGAGAAACACATCTTTAACCGTCATGTACGATTTAAAATTATGTCAGTACACCGTGCAGTGCTCATTCTGCAAACATCTACTCCACCATGTGGTCTCTGGGAGCCAGTGCTGGTCTCCTCTGCATGGCCACTCGGCTCTGCCTGGAGCACTCTGCAGTGGTTCTGTTAAATAGCCTTTGTGAGGGTTTCCAGAGCTCTAAATTAAAAATGCGGGAAGCTGGGGAGGAGGAGAGACTGTTGGGAGGGAGGTTTCTCTGTAGCTGGAGTGTTAGGATGTCTTGACACCTAATTGCTTTAGAATATGTGGGCTTGAATGAATCCTCTTTAATGAATAATAGGCAAATGCATAAATCACAAAACCCAAGCACCCAAATGATGAAATGCACACTAATGAAGACCTGACTTTGATGGCAGGTGTAGAGCTGATTTGTAAAATGTCGTGAATATATCAGTTTTAAAATGATATTTATTAAAAGAAGCAAATCTTCTGTGTGTTGCCCTTGTCTTTAGTCTCTCACACCGCACACCTGCTCTTCCTGCGTGCTCTTGCAGGCTGCAGTCTCATGGCAGTTCCCTGCTATAACTCCTGCTTCGAAGAATTGCAACAATAGAGACCAATTACCCTCTGTCTCCACTCTTATTGCCATGAGCCTGAGAGGGGGAAAAAAAAAAAAAAAAAGAGTGCTCCCCCTCCCCGCTACCTTTTCAATTTCAAATCCTCCCCCTGTTGGTAGTGCCATTTGTGGATTGGAACTCCCTGCTTTGTGTTCGGCATTATCTGGAGATTCACCTGGTACTGATCCAATGAACCAACGCAACCTTACAAAGCTGAAGGGAAGGGTGTAGAGCTCTCTTTGTAATAAATCACATGCCGTGAAAAAGGATTTCTTTACCTCCTTTCCTCCATTATTCTCCATATCTCACCTTGTGGAAATGGGTCTGTTAGTAAGAGACTTAGACTCACATGGTTTGGAAAAGCGAGCAGGGGAGGGAGGACTGAAGTGAAAGTAAGGCAGAGTTCCTGGAGGTTTCTATAACTTGGAGATTCCGGAAAGAAGAGGCACACCCTAAAAGAATGGGAGGCAACCCTAAAAAATAAACCCAGCATGGGCTTTGGTACTAAATCTCTCTCAGTTCGAGAAAGGGACAAGGATGTTGTCATTAAAGCAGCTGCATAGGAAATCCTTAAAAGCGGAGATGAGTCAAGTCCCAGAGGCAAGAGGGTTCTGTCCAGATAACTGCCCAGCAAGCTGGATGCTGGTCTGAACATCTTTGGTTTTACTGAGTTGAGCTGGTAACCTCTTGAGATCTGGCTGCCTCCCAAGTAGGGAGGGATGAATACTGCAAAATGTTTCAGTTTCCATTGCAATTTTGAAACTCATTTGCTTTGACTGAATTTGCACTGTGTTTATGTAAATTTATAAACACTGTAATAAATTTATCTACTTACAGAAAGCAGAAATTTTAGAAAAAGGCTGGGAAACATTCATGAAACACAAATTCTAATTCAACAAGAATATTCACAGAACCTGATTTAAATGTACAGTCAGTCACAAAGCAGAAATAGTGTATGTGGTCTGTATATCTAGCAAACTTTAGCAAGCATAATCCAAAATTCAAACAACTGTTATCAGCTTAAATATTTTAAATTGCATGCATGCCATTCTTTGCAGTAGCAGTGACTGTGTGAGAAACAACCCAGGTTTTCGCAGTAGGAATGAAGGCCACAATCAGGTGCTACTTTGGTCATTATAAAGAGCTCCCCTACTTCTGACTATGCTTTTTTCCTAACCTGTGAGAGTCTGTGCCAGCACTTTTTGGGCTCCATGGCAATGTGACCTACCACATTTGTAAGATCATGAATGGCCATGGTCATTAAGCCTCATGGAATGGGATATTCTCCAGTGCCCTTGTTCTGGAAAAATTCATCCAATCCTCACCAAATTTGAAGCTGCCTTTGTCTTCCCTTGCAACTCTTGGAGTCTCTGTCTCCTGATTTTCTGTTTTCCATGCTCCCTTTGCAAGATCATCCTTAAACAGCCCTTTGATATAATTTAGGTGGGTTTTTTCTCCCCTTGTAAATTTTTTACTGAACACATTAGTTTATTTACAGCCAAAAATAAATCTAATCTGTATAGGGCAGACTTGGAGGCACTTTCTAAATTAGAAAACACATATAAGACAGGTGAGGTGTATTGAAGCCAATGACAACACTTGCAGTCTGAGTAAGAGAGCTGATCTCATATTGAAAGATTATGTGTTATATTGGAACACAGTTGTTTCCCACTGTAGAGCTGCTGTTTCCAGACTATATCTATATTTCTACTTTGCCTACGCAGTGCTTGAAGCAGCAGGCAAACAGTTAAGCAGTAGAACCAGCAGCACAGTGTACCAGAAATGAGCTTGTTTAAGACTGGGAGGAGGAATTAAAAAGCAGTGCAAGATGCAATTTTTAAGTTACCCTGTTCAAGCTCTTGCATTGGAGGTATTAGCCACAAGGGAGATCGCATCATCTGGGAGCCAAAGAATATAATGAATGCAGGATCTGTAAGAGGCACGTGGGAGACTCTTGCCGTATGTTTTGGTCATGTCCTGATATACGTGAGCTTTGGGAGACAATTCTACGTGTAATAGAGTCAATAATCAAATCTGAAGTACCAGGGAACACAACTTGATGTTTCCTTAGAGAGACCATGAGTTTGCAGCAGATGAATAAAAAGAGAATGTGGTAGATACAAATTTGTCTTTAGGCAAAAAGGAAAGGAGGAAAAAAAAAGGCTTGAAAACTGGGAGGGAGAAGAACACTGCACTGTTTCCAGACTGGAAAGAAATAGTAGTGGCTACATCAGAAACTTAATTAATTGTTGTTACATTGATAAAGATGTGATACACAACATCAAAGACTAGCTAAATGATATTTGGAAATTAATTTGGATTCCTATTAAATAGAGCTCAGAGGAGCTTCCCAAATGAATAACTTGTTTATTAAGCATTGCTTCCTTCTGTTTATAAAGTCTTCTCAAGTAAAAACAACTGTTTTCAACTGTTCTTTTTGCTTTAAATGAACTATGAGATTCATCATTGACCAGACATTCATGACACGTCCAAATACTGCAAATTTCAATGCCTTAGTTAGGAACTTTAAAAATTAGGTAATGCTTACTTCTATTCCCTGTAGGGATAACTTAGGTAAAGTTATCTAAAAGGTCCCAAACCCCAATTTTAATACTGACAATCCACATATAAAATTAAAATTTGCTTTTTGTACACTTAGCTTGGCCAATTCAATGTGCTTTGGAGATGAACGTGGTGGAATCAAGATATACTAATTTTCTATAGTGTTATTAGTGTTAAATATTATTAATAGAAAATGTAAATGTGACACACTAACCATATAAAAGGATATAATTTCATATTCTGAGATCTTAAGAAAGTTTTTGTACAGTAAGAATGTTGTTTTCTTGGGGACTATGCCAAAATATGGTAAGAGTCATGACAGATTCTGCTTTTATTAAATGAAAAACTTATTCCTCTCATTCTGCTCTTCTACCAGTTTTATCCCAGTGTAATTCTACCTACATCTCTGGAAGTACTTCTGATTTTTTTTATAATGTCTATGAGTTCAATAGAAGATAGGATTTAGTAGAACTGAGTGGAGAGAGTTTGCATGAAGACAAATAGAAGAGAGAGGGAAATCTGATCCAAAATGGTTTGCTTTAGAGTGGGATGGAAACAACTTAGAGAGTTGCCTGTGGAATTCTAGCTTTTGCAGTGTCCAGAAAAGAAATCCATCTGTTGTCTATATAAGCAGAGAAGTGGCCACTGAGACAAGGAGGTGACTTATCCACGACAGCAAGCCATCCAATTCAGCAGCGATGCAGCTGCAAAGCTGGTAGTTGCAGAGCTCCCAGACACCCTCATGGTTGGGTGGTCTAAGCCCAGCCCAGGGAGCACAGCAGCTCCTGCTTCCTTGGATCCCCGCAGGAATTTATGCAAAAGAATGTCCCATTAACTTTGTATGTTTTTCTTCATGGGAAAATATTTATTCATCAGTTTTGGAAATGAATTTCAACCTTTGGTTTCATCCTATCGCTTTTCTTAGCATTTCATGTCTCTGTTCTTAGTTTTTATATTCCTTTCTTTTTGCCAATCAAAACCTATGGTTTTCAGCCATCAGATCCTTAGAACTTTTTGTGGAAGGATAGCACTACAGGAGTAAATTTCTATTGTTTGCATAGGCGTGTTTAAAAGATTAAGGCTGAAAAGACGTTCTTGTAATAGACCGGGGATCAATGAAAGCTCTTCTTTTCTCAAGAAGCTTTAAGGCTTAGAGCGAGGTTGGGTTTTTTTGTTTATTTGTTTATTTAACTACAGAGGAAGCTGCATCTCTACCTGGGCTTTCATTATTTGTGTGGTCTTTCACAGAATGCCTGAGTAAGATCTACGTAGGGTCCACTGATCCCAAGCCCAGCTTGAGATGACAGAGACTTGACTTCCTGCATTTATCAGTGCCCACAGATTGTCTCGGTGATCTCTGCAGTAGGCAAGGGGCACGATTTCCCCTCCTCCTATTTGTGCCACTTCCAGCTTTTTAATTTCTCCCATGTTCACTCTAATGACAGCCCCTTGAGTTTCAGTGGGACTTCCCAAAGAATGGGATACTACTCCATGGGACTGGGAGCAGCAGAATCAAAGTACTGAGAGGGATATAAGAGTTAGGGCAAGAAGGAGAAGCCAAGGTGGCATACATGCTTCAACGCCTACAGGATTTGATGGCCAATAAGCATTTTAACTTGGTGTCTTGGTTGGCTAACTTTTGTGTAGGCAATTGCAGGAGGGGGAGAGACTGAGGCCCTGGGTTAGTGGAACAGTGACATTCATGCTTTAAAACCCTTAAGCACATACTTAATGGCCATTGATTACAGTGCTCTTTACAGCTTTGCTGAGTCAAAGCCTGACTGAGGGCAAACTAAAGGTCTGTTCGTGCAGTGTATGAATCACCCTCGTAGCTGCAGACCCTCAGCCAGAGCATGGAAGAGAAGGGAACCTCAAAGGTCAGGGAGACGGGTCCAGAGCCAGCCTGCCAAGCTGGAAAAGGCAAAGGATAGAGTGAGGTGATATGGAGGGGAAGAAGGATGAATTACCAAAGGTGTTTCAGTGATATTCTGCTGGTCACATTATTTCTGAAAGTGGCCATTACTGCAGTCTTTCCTCAGGAGAATCGTTGCTTTGTTTTTCCCATCAGAAGAACATTTTTAAACATCAGATGCAGAATATAGCCCTAATTCTGCAGCAGAAGCCAGAAGAGGCTGCAGCCCATACATGTCATTTGTGTGTGTTTGTTTCTGTCTGTGTGCAGGTGCTCCCTGATGGGGTTTGATTTAAACCGGCACTGGGCAAATCCATCTCCCTGGGCTCATCCCACACTGCACGGAGTGAAACAGCTCATCATCGACATGTACAACAACCCGGTGAGTGGGGAAAGGGGATGCCAGAACAACCACTTGCTGAGGTACCGACTCCTTCTCGCTGCAGGGTTGTGTGAGATGCCAGTAACTCTGACGTGGTTTAATCCAGTGGTAAACCAAAATAAGGGAGAAGAAGTCAGCAAACACACACACCCCGCATGAGATCAGGGAACATTTGTGTCTTTTGTCACAGGAAGCATCAGAAGCGGAGAGAGCAAGTGAAATGAAGTTCAGCTCGGATTAAATATGAAATAATTCTGAAAGCAGGGCCTAAATTCAATCGAGCTGCTCTCATGCTCTGAGCCGGATTCCAAACAGCAGGTCCCCCAAATTGAATTATGGAATGGCACTGATGCTTAATCCGGAGCTCTGGCAGGGGTTGCTGTGTAACATGCAGGGCAGGAGGGGGAGAATATTTGCAAATATTATATAAACACACACGCACACAGTCATGCTCACTGGGAGAGGCAGAGATGTTCTTGAAGGTGAAATCTTAGCT
This sequence comes from Myiotriccus ornatus, assembly GCA_036023395.1. NCBI lineage: Eukaryota > Metazoa > Chordata > Aves > Passeriformes > Tyrannidae > Myiotriccus > Myiotriccus ornatus. Next base: position 7,556,586 of record JAYRBT010000005.1, read on the forward strand.
AATCAGAGGAGATGGATTGCGGAGAATATGGAGAAGAGGAGTGGGAGGGAGGCAGACAGCTACTGAATGTTTGACATCAAAGCGCAGAAGGATTATTGAACGTGGCACCTAAGAAAAACTGCTGAAAAAAAAATGGAGATGGGTAGGAAAAAATCAGTACCAAAAAATAAGAGGAGATTTTATAGATTATGATTTTTTTCCTTCTGGAATTCCTGGTATTTGTCCTTTCATTTTGCTTCCCAGTACGGAGAGGGAATTTGGATTTTTAACTCCCTGAAGCTTTGCTGAATTTTCCTCTTTTTTTTTTTTTTTTCTTTTTTCCCTTTTTGTTACTGTGAAAAAGGACCTGGTTTGCCTTGCTAATAAAGAAAGAGGATTCTTACCCCTGGCTACATCATGTATAGGATAAGACCTTCTTTAATTTAACTCCTGGTTTTCCCAATACATCTTAATTGGACTTTTTATCTTCCAGCTAGTAGTAATACCTGTACTGAAGAAGTTTTAGGTACAAGGAAGATAGGTTAATAGATGAGATCCTTACATATAGAGTGGAATCCAATTGCATGAAAAATATTTTCTTACACTGCTAATTGTTTGGCAGAGGATTTGTCTTTCTAGTCAGTTCCTCCAGCACTTACCATTGTGCCTCTGACCAAGGCTCCAAAGCTGTGTCAGACTGATGATGATGATGATGGAAGGCACAGAAAGGAGCTTTAGAGCCAGACTGGTCCTTCCTCTGTTTTCTACCCCAAATAGCAAGACAATTTGCCTTCTAAGAAGATGGAGAGAGCACAGAGACTGCTTTAAGAAGAAAGCTTTCTTTCAAAAATAAAGAGATGCTTAAATACTACAAGTTCGGGTGTAGGGAAATGCTTGTAGCCAGTAAGACAATAAATCCTGGAACTATTAAAAGTCACTGTCAGTAAAATAAAGCTATTCTTGGAGGCAGGGGAAAATTGTTTTCAGCTTCATCCCCTTCTAGGGCAGCTTTGAAAATTCTGGTAGTTTCCAGCTGCCCTATGTGTGAAGAATGAATTAATTTGCTGTGATGGGTAAAATGAAAAATCAAAAGAAATGCTTGGTCAGAACCAGTCTGAAATGGAAATCTTTTTTTTTCCTCAAACTCTCTGTCTCCCAACCCTCTCCAGTGATCAACTTGAGATGAACCAGTTCCAGTTCATTTCCTTTTGAGGAAAAAAAAAAAGGAGCCTTTCAAACACAAGTGTAACATTTCATTTTCAGGGTTATTTAATTTTTTTAAAAATACTCTTTAGAAATTATATTTCTTGAATTGAAGTACCAGCGAAGTTCAGGTTGCTCTTCAGAATTCCATTTCTCAGTGAATTAGCTACCCACCAAAAAACCTTCTTGTCTGGTTTTATCATCCCTTAGTCAACACCAGCCTTTCTGACAGTTCCAGGGATGCTCAGCAGTACAATGCAGTATATGGGATTACTGTTATTTTCAGGCAATACCAGGTTCTTAGTCCCTCTGATACCAGTAATATTTGTGTGGAAAGACTATATCCAAAGTGCTGGGACAAAAGGGGGAAAAATGCCAGCTGCCTCAGTGAGAGGGCATGGGACTGTGCATGCACCATCCTGCTTTAGCAGGGACTGTTTTTATTAAGTATGACAGTGCCAGAATAAAACCTGTTTGAATCCTTTCAGGCAGCTGAAAATGTTAAGTACTTTTCAGGTGTTGAATGTTACTTTCAGATGAGTAATACATGATAGATGGTTGGCTGCATGCAGAGGTGACCAGTTGCAGGAGGGCTGGTGTCAGACTGCATCAGATCAGGGATTATGCATTTGAACATATCTGTCCTGCCACCCTCTCCTCACCTGAGGTCTTCCCATGCTCGGGAAAATGAAATGAAATAAAAGGCAAGGTCCAGTTCCCTGAAAAATAATGTAAAAAAAAAAAATAACCTTCATCCCTCCCATTCCAGACAAGATCTGCCTTGAGGGCCTGCCCACAGAAGACTGGACTGTTTAAAGCAGAGGAAGTTTGGCTCCATGTTGCCAATGCAGAACAGCTCAGTGCAGGACTTTTAGATGTATTCATTCCCTTAAATCACTTAAGGAAAATTAGCTGCCATAAGACCATAAAACCATGTTTTAAATATTGCTGTATAGGAGGATTTTTCTTCTGCTCTGCAGTATGAAAGATAAGCTGCTTCCTTTGAAAAAAAAGTTCATGCTGGAGCAGGGAGGATGACTGGCTCAGAAATAAGTGAAGTGGGTATGAGGCACACACACACAGCTATAGTGATTCCAGCACTGTTCCAAGGCTGAGTGTTTGCTGTAGTTACTGTACAAAAATAAACCAAAGCACCTGCGGTTCACTGTTCTTCTGGCATTTACAAAGTATGCTTATTTTATTTTTAAGTGTTTTGAATTCCATAATGACCCTATCATCCTTAGGAAGGAGTGGATGGGTCAAAAAATGAGAGAACAATAGGAAGCTTTTGATCTCCACCTCACTGATTTTGACACAATCACCCTGATGATCATTGTGCTGGCATACGTGAAGTGAGGGGATATTCTCAGCCCTTTCCAGTGGTATCAGTCTTGCAGATGACACTGAAGTGACAGACTCACTCTTCTAGTTCACGTGCTGTTGGCTGGAGATGTTTCTGTTCTTCAGCACCTTTCCCTGCCCATGTAGAGAGCAATGTGTTCCCACCCTTCCACCAGATCATACATGTTGATGATTTCCCTGTCTATGCTGGAGCAGGTTAGCAGAATTAGCTCTGAACATGAATGTATTGTTTAAACCAACTCATCTGACTTTTAAGTATGTCAAAGCATGTTCATATGAGCCATTCCAACAGCTGAACTGTGGCTCCAAAAATTTCTGCTTGGGCCTGATAACACACTTCCTGCAGAGAGCTGTTTGGAGTATGATTGTCTGTATCCTAGGCAAGGAATCCAATAAAGCAGATAATCACAGCTAGATTGAAACACATGAACAATCTGATTGAATTCAGCAACGTTCCTTTTGTGATTATGGTTAAGCAGGTCCTTAAATGTTTTGGACTGGGGATCGAGTGGGCAGTACTGGCAAGCTCAAGATACAGGTGGTCAACAGAGATGTCTCCTTACCTCCGGGTTAACATGAAGCCTGAGACACAGAGAGAGCAGCATAACTGCTTGGTTGTCAGACAGGTTTCATCTGACCATCCAGCACTTCTCCCAGCAAGCAAACACACTCTTTAAAACAGATTTAATGGGTGAAGTTAGGTAGTGTGTTCAGTGCCAGCTCCGTCCCCTCGAGTGTGTGCACTGTGATATGGCCTTTAACCACAGGGGCTTGTGTTATTCTCCCAGCTAGACCCCTGCCTCACCAAGTTCTCCAAATGGAAAACTTCCACCTGATAAGCAGATATTCAGCATTTTGGTTTAGCTTCAGTGTTCATTGTTCTGCCTTGTCCTGTATTTACTGTGCTCTATTCAGATCCCGCTCTGAGGATAGAATTGTAAATCTCCTTCTGGGCTGTTTTGTTTTGCTCATTGCTGTACCCTGGGAGCATTTTAGGAGTGTTTATTATTTTTTGGGGGGTACCCCTATGAGACATAAATGTGTTATCCTTGTGTGGATAGGAAACACACAGACAGTTATGATCAGAAATACCTACTTGTTTGTGATAGATGATTTAAGATGCGTGGAATCAGACTTGTTTCGTGTCATTCAGCAAAGATTGATAGATTCATTGTCATGTTTCTACCTCTTCGTTCTGCAAGAAAGATGGGGATAGACTGTTTCTGTCATCTGGAGTTGCTAGGACATAGAAGAAAAGGAATATGTAGCTACTGATTCCTTCGAATGAATCTATTTCAAGTAATTTGCCCCTCCCAAATGAAAATGCAGAAATGAGATTCAGTGTTCCCAGGAACTCTCACTACAAGACTGGAGTTTGTCTTCTTTTTTCCATCTTTCTTCTGTTCTGCCTGTTTTCCACCTCCTGTTGTCATTGGAGCTGGAGTCCTACATGCAAACGATCCCTTTGCTAGATGCTGTTCACCTTCTGACCTGACTGAGCTAGAGAAAACAAAATGATGACCAAAAAGAAAACAAAAGAAACCACTCACCTGGGATGTGCTTTTTAATTATCATCTCCTTTGTTATGCACACATATATACTAAAATTTAAATTATTTCTGCTAAAGTAACTTTTCTGTATCCATTCCTGACTTTGGAGTGCTTGATGTTGCAGCCTTGCATACTTTCAATACTATTCTGGGTGGAAGTTTTCATTGATTCAAAGCAAAACATACATCTGAAATGAAGCCCCAGCATGCTAAACTCTGAGTCATCTGCTGGGCTGGAACCTTTAGGTCCACCACCCAGACATCTGCCACCAGGACTGATGAATTAGCTGATAGAGGATGGCAATCTGCTGCTGCTGTGGACAGGCATGAGGGAGGGAAAGAGCCCGTGGGCTTTGGCGGTATCTGCTGACAGCAGAATTAGTAATAAGAAAGGATGAGTAAACATAATACTGCAGGCATCAGGGGTGTTGTTCAAGGGTGAATGACACCTTTTATGTTTTTGAGAAAGATTTTTTTAATATCCCACATGCAGGCTGGGAACTTGAACAAAAGTATATGTTTCCAATCTTCCTGTCTCTCGGGAGGCCTTGCTTTCAATGCAGGTAGGCTTGAGTGGGCAAGCAGTAGGAGTACAGGGGAACTGACATTTGTCTGGTTAGTCAGGGTAACTCTGGATTCTTCAGCAGATGACTACGCTCCTCTTCATAGGGAGAACACAGTCAACTTTCTGAGACTAGAACCAATTCACTGACCTTCTCTTTCTCGCATTCAGGTACTGAGCTCATCCCTGTCAGGAGGTTGCACGTCTTCTTACCCCTCTGGAGCACTCCCCAATTCTTTCAAAGATGCAATTCAGCTCTTCATGCCCTCAGTCGCTGCCCCTCTGCCTGCTGCTGTGTTTCAGAACGTTTTAGGCTACTCACTGTCAATGCTGTTGCTCAACCTACTTCTATTCTAGCCCTTCAGTAGCAGCATCTAGAGGGAACTATCAAGAGGAGGACTGTGCAGGAGCCATGTTCAAAGTGTGGTGGTGTGGGAGTGATCCACATGTAGAACATCCAACCCCCCACTTTATTCATTATCCTGAACTTTTGCAGAGATGGATCTTTGTCTTTCTAGTATCCCTGGTTGCACAGGCAGTGCCGTATTTTGAGGGAAGCTTTCCCTTTTTATGGAAAACTAGGTCACAAAATACAGACTTAGACTCCTGTAACTGATACTCTGCAGGTTGCAACTATCCCTAATGGCAGTTTTAGTGACATGAGTTGCTTTAGTGACCTCCCATCCTCCCTGCCTTGGGCAGTGCCACATTCTTTACCAGACAACTCCACATTTAGAAAAATGCAGCTGGTCTCCAAGGTGTGTGTGATTTGCTGGAGAGTGTCATAAATTTTATTTTTGTCAGTCCTGCAAATGTGTCAATCTTAGAGGCTCTACTTACACTCATCTCCTGAAATGATATTGTTAGTATTATCATCAATGTGATATTGGGTAGTTGACAAGTAAAGTATAACAACAATTTTTGCAAAGGTTTCACATCAAAATTGTACACTTAGGCTCTTAATGCTATAAGCCCACAAGTAGTATTATCCAATATAACATTTGAATGACTGGAAGCAATTGTTTTCTTTTCAAAAATTCTTCTTTTCCCTCATCATCATCTCCCCTGCTCCAGTTATAAACTGGAGCAACAAAATGGAATATATTTCACTGGAAAAATTATAAGGCGATTCTCATTCTAGCTGAAGCCAGTTTAGATGTTAATAAATGTTTGGAAAGACTGTTGATTGGGGTTTGGTATTGCTCAGAGATCACTCAGAGCCAAACAGATCAGCTGAGGTCTGCTTCATCTGGTAGAAGGAGTCATAACAGATTAACAAAGGGTAATGAGACCTGTAGCGTAACAGACCTGGCTCCATTTTGCTGTTAGCAGAGCTCTTGGACTTCCTTCCCCAGCTGAGCAACACAATAGTAATGAATAATCATTTTTAACTCAATACTGAATTTTAACAACCTACTAGAGAGTGATGTTCACATAGTCCCTTAGATATTCTGAGTTGTCATTTCCACCTGATGGTTTTCACTCTGACATCAAAACAGCTATCATGAGGCATCATCTTTTGCCAATAATTCTCAGTGTAATGTAGTATATGTTATTATGAGTTCTTCTCAGGGAAAATGGCCAACATGCTGTCTCTTATTTGTCTCCTCCTGAAATTAGAAGAGAGATTACCTCTGCTGCTGCAGTATGTGTTCAGCTCTGATAGCCCTGTGGCTACTTTCTGTGGTAATGTTCTTGCTTGTGCTGCTTTGTTGACATTGTAGAAACGTCCTGTACCACTTCTATCTTGCAAGTCCCTATTGACTGAAGTGTAACTTTTTCATAGTTTGCAAATATCATTCTCTGCTGAAGGAAACAGTAGTAAGGATAACCTTTCATCACTGGTTTAATTAAGTAACGTCCCCATCATTGTCTGATTCTTCAGCTTGTGCTTAGTATTTTGACTTTATTTCACACCTTCCTGTTGGACCAGCATAATAGGTGTTACTAATGCTCTAGATAATGTTATACCTCATATAGGCTGTTTAAAAGTATTCCTCTTGAACTCTTCCCATTGTTAAATGTGGATACATTGGGTATCTGCTGAGAGAAGCAAGTGTGGTGTGCATGATCAGTTTGGGAGCTGTGGCATTTTCTGATAAGCAGTCTTGTGAGGGTAGCAGTTCAGAACTCCTCAGTTTTTTCATGTAATTTTAACAATTCTTCCAGTTTGTTCTGGAGTAAATGTTCTCTCGTGATCTCCTACTATGTTCTGGTTTTATGCTAGGTAAAGCAGCTTCTGAGCTTAGCAACCTTCTCACAGTTCTTTTAACACAAACTGTATTTTAAGAAACTTGCTAGTAGCAGAGCTGGTTTTGCACTAGAATAGATTATCTGCAGGAGATGCTGAATCTTTGCCACTGGAGGGTTTTATGACAGGTATTTATTGGAAAAAAGTTTAGATAGAGTTAATTCCCTGTTGAGGCAATTGAACACCCTCAATAACCTCTACAGATTTCCTTCTCATCTCCAATTAATCTATGATTTTTGTCCCTTCTCTTTGATTAGTTTTCAACATGTAAATCTTCATATATATATATCAATGTATATATAAAAGTGAATATATAATTTCTCTGGGTGAATCTTCATATGTATAAATGTATATATAAAAGTGAATTTATTATTTCTCTGAGTAAATCTTCATATACATAAGTGTATATATAAAAGTGAATATATAATTTCTCCAGTAATGTTTTAGGAATCATTGACACCATTAGATGAAGTTCTACCTGAAACTGTGATTTCCTTGTTAAAGTGATAGTCAAGGAAGGGACAGGTTGTTGAGGCCACCCTCTGCTAATACCCTTATTTTTTGCGAAGCAGAATTTGTAATTCGGGAATTATAAACCACATTTCATCTAAACTAGACAGGCTTTTTGGCTGATTTTGTTTTGTTTTGATCACACTGACATGCTCATAATCTAGCTCTGGATGATGCTCCACTGTACTTTTGTCAAATACTCCTCACTCTTCAGGAAATGTGTCTGAAATGTTTTTACAGCCACTAAATTTCTCTCTGTTTGTACTCAATGTGCTAATTATATCACCATAGTTGTAATCTCTGACACAGCTGATGGGTTGATGGGGTTTTTTTTGCTATCCCCATTTGGTAATGTTTTTATCTAGAATAGGAACAGTTTCAGGTAAAATTAATAACCCAAAGAAGAATGAAATGTTTTAGTCCCAGAGGCTAAAATTTCCTTTGTTTCAACACAATGTTGGCCAGTTTTTGTTTGTACCTGACCCTTCTAAGCTGCTGTTTTCTATGATACTCAGACACCTCCATGAAACACTGTAGGCAGATTAGTGTGGTTTACTATCATATTTCTAGAGAAGCAGAAACTCTTTAATATTCTTAAAGTTAACTCTTTAGTATTCTCACATGTTGTATTCATATTTGCATCCTGTGACTTGGGGTGTCTATGTGCAGTAACATGCACATTGCTGCTCTAAACATCTAAATCAGGCACTTGTTTGGGTTTTTTTTTCCAGTAGTTTGCCATCTTTGTACTGCTGTTTTTTGTTTGGAGCAGGCATGTTAGTTATGACCTCCACTTTGCAGTGATCTACTGTTCACCTTATCTTTTCTTCCAGGTGTTTTATTGCTATTACATGGAACTTCTGTTGTTGCTTTCTTAGTTTTAGCCCAGCGTCTCTGTCTCTTTCCACAGTCTTTAGGGCCTTTAGTCAAACTCCTCTCTTTTACCTTGGATCAAAATATTATCCATCAAAGCTTTAGTATCCTCTCTACCATCAAAACATGGTTGTATTTTCCTGGGATGTGCCTAGGGGGCTGAACACAACTCAAATATCCCTCTGAGGAGATAGTGTCTCCTAAAATAGTTTTTTGAAGATGTACAGCCATGTTCTTTATTTTTCTAGGGGCGTCTGCCAGCACCCCGCTGATGAATCAGAGCCATCTCTTCAAAGAATTTACCCCTTGCCAGTGGAGGAAAATATTCCCTTTATGTAATGCTCACATTTTTTTCTTGGACTGAGTGTACAAGAGGGGTTCAGTGTGGATTCTTTTCCCACTCTTTTGCATATTCTTCCAACTTCTACATTCTGTAATTCTTACAGATGTGACGTTATCAAATTCTTCTTAATATCTGCATTGGCCATAGAGGGTTTGTTGTTGTTCTTGTTGTTGTTTTAAATTGTAAGTAGCATTAATCAGGGAGTGGCTGACATGTTCAGTGCTGCTGTGAGAGTTTCCTTGAGTCTGGGAGACATGATTAAGCTCCTCCCCAGTAATTCCGGTTTCATGTTTCTCCTCCTCTTCTCAGTTTTTCAGAGAGAAACAGAGTTTGAGGTTATTTTTTTTGCCACTTATGAAAAACTCCCCCTTTGCTTCTGCTCCTTCCCGAAGTGCTTCTATAAACTGGGTCAGAGTCAAGGTCACTGACATCTGCTTCAGTCAGTGGTTGCATTTGAACTGATGAGCACCGAGGACAATGAGCTCTGGCACGATGCAGCAGGCAATTCCAGCTGGCTCTTGCCAGGGCTTCTTAGAGAAGGGACTTCTCACAGGATGCAAGTGGAAATGCCTGGAATGAGCTGAGCCGCTTTTATTTTTCCTACTTCAAAAGGCATTGGGATCATGCCCTTTGTTCATGTAGCTCAATTTTCCACCTGGGATTGCATTTGCCTTTTAAGACACAGGGGCAAAGTCACTGCCAGGGCTTTTTTATTTAATACAAAAGAGCTCTTAGTATTCAAAAATGATTTACAGACAGCTGGCCAAGTGTTTGACCTAACTATGTCTGTTCATGCTATTCTACTGGTGCAAGATAGCAGTAATAGAGCCAGTGGACAATTAGCCCAGTGTATGCAGTGAAGATGGGTAAAGTGAAATGCTGATTTTAAATGAGGATATTTGACATAATAGCATCTCAATCAGGGAGCACTGGAATAGCAGTGTAAAATTATACACGAATAGCAGAGGAAACCAAGCCAGGGGACTAGTGACATTATAGTTAAAAGAAAGCTCAGAAGCAAAAAAGGGAAAACAAAAGGGGGAAAAAAAAGCAGGGAGTGGAATTGTATCAACAAGTCCTGAACAATCTCACAGTCCCTGTGCATTAAAATTTCATGCCAAAATGGTATGGTAGCACTAAGCAACTTTATAGTATCATGCTCAGAATTACCAAAGAAGCAATGAGGACTCAAAGAAAGTAATGGCAGAGCCTGATTAAGTGTCACGATTAAAGTTGATGTAGAAGCTGCATTTATACCCTCTAAAAATGACATCTTCTTGAAACAAGAAATCAGAGAGCCTGAAAGAGAAGAGCAATTTTTTTTTTATTTATCCCTGAGCAAGGATTAAGTCTTGATTGAAGATGTACCTGTCAAAGAAACATTGGGTAATAATAAATATAAACATACTCAAATTCATCATTCCTGGTGGAGTACAAAAGCCAAAATGACCTTAGATTGGCACATACTTCTGAAAGGGGACCAACGTAAAATGGACAAGAAAACTAAAAGCAGTAGCTAAAAGGGCAAAACAGAACAAAATAACACTTTGGGGTGACATGGCAGCTATATAAAATCACCATTGTAGGAATGCATTTTTGCAGCTTTACCATTAGAGAGTAAGTGTATTACCCCTATTTGAAAAACTCCACAACTTTATAAAAGGTTGCATGAGAAGTTAGCAAAGGGGATTATTAGACTGAAGAAGGTCATTAGCATTAAAGGACACCCTTTGAAGTCTTGCCCAAATGAACTAAGGAAAAAAAACCCAGTACACTCTGGCAAGTTAAATGCAAACCCATAATAATAGAAGACAAAAACAATTTTGAAGAATAACTTGCTAAAGGCATAAAAACTAATAACAAAAACTTTTTCAAACACATCAGAGGCAAGAAGCCTGCCTGAAGGTCTATAAGGTTGATAGATGATCAAGATGTAAAAGAAGTGCTCAAGGAAAATAAGGTCTTTGCAGAAAAGCTAAATGAGTTATTTGCTTTGGTGTTCACAGTGAGGAGCCTAAAGGGAATTCCCAAATTAGAGCTGCTCTTTGTAGGGGACAAGTCAGATAACATGGATAACAGTGGCTTAATGGTAGTTTTCATTTTGGAAGAGGAATTTATTCCTCTTACATCTGCTAGCCTTTTCTGGATGAATTGACAGGCGTGAAGATCAAGGCAATCCACTGCCTATTGCGTATTTTGAATTTCTGAAAAGCTCTGGCAAAGTTTCTGACCAAATGATTTTAGAGAAGTTAAGAATCCAAGTTGTCACTGGATGACATGAGCTCTTTGTGCTTATTTTTGACATATGTGGGCTTTTGCTTGCATTGTTTCCTCAAACACCCTGTGCTGCCCCCATCCAGAGACCTCTGGGTGGCTGCTCTTTCAGGAGCTCCTGCACAGCAAAGAAAACACACCCTCTGCTACTGCTCTGACAGTCCCTTGTACTGTTCCCAGAATAAAGTAGAAGGGGTGGCTGTATGATGGCTGGATTGGCACTATCAGGTTTATGGACAAACAATAGTAGTTTGTTCTGCCTAAAAGAGAGCTCTGTTCTATCCTGCATTCCTCTACCTCTGCATTCCTGTGATTCTGGTTTTTGGGGCTACCTGAACCTTGTTGGAGTTACTGTTCAGTGCCATAACACATCGGTAAATTGAGAAAAAAAAATATATATATGAAAGTGTATTTTCAGTGGGAAAAGCCTCCAGACTATATGATTTCCTTAGATAAAAGATCATTATCCTCGGTGAAGGCCATTATACTGTCTTTGTGACAATACACAGAGGTATAGGATTGGTCCCTTGATTTCTTGGCATGTGTCATTCCAAAACAGTAATCCCAAATAATCCTGTAGATAGGATTCTCCACTGCTTATTTTCATCTTGTGCCTGCTTTACTGTGCCATCCAGAGCCTGGGCTGGAGAACAGGAGTCCTGTGAGAAGAACACAGTGGCTGCCTGGCAGCTTAAAGGAAAGGAAACTAAAGGATCCAATGGGGATATTTTAGGCAGATAGACTTTAGTTGCAGAGTGGATGGCTAGAGCTGAACGAATAATACTGTTCCTCTTTTGAAAAGTATAATAGATATCCTTCATGATTTCAGGTTGCCAGGATCTTTGCCTTCTGCAAACTCATCCTATGAGGATTATAATGAAGCAGAGCTGCTTCCAGAGTTGTTATTTTTCTTAAACCTGAAAAAGTGCACTTTTAGATTCATAGGCATCAAAAATAGCTTAATGCTGGTAGTATTACTAGCTGGCTTTTGCAGGCAGCAACCCTGCAGTTTTGCATATGTTTTCTTGATCTAGAGCCCAGTTTAAGCTGTTGAATGGGGTCTGTGTCTATAATGTTCCCTAAGTGCAATTATGCAAAGAGATTGCTTATTTGAATCATTAATCAGTCTCTGGATGGCTGCAAGTTCTTATATTTCATGGCTGGTTTTCATGATGTATGTGACCTATTCCCAGTGTTGCTCAAGCTGCACTGGAACAAGACTTAATTCCCATTCTTGTTAAAGCTTTTTTGCTGACTACCTTCCCTAGTATACGCTTAGAAACCCTCCCAAGCCCAGAGGACCACTATATGCAAAACTGCTGGAAAGGCTCTTCAGACAAGAGAATTGTGTGAGTAGCTTAAATCTTTCAAGTCAGAGTTAACACGATGGATCGATGTTTCCTGTGTGGATGCATTCAGTCATCTTTTCAGAATCTGGTTACTCTATGCCTAGTGAAAAATCCAATTAAAATTAATGTATTAATTAGCAGAAGTTTAATTTTCTTCATGTCAGGAGATACATCACGACGTTGGAATTTTACCGCATCAAAGTTAGCAATAGTCCCCTTCTTATAAGTGTTTTGAAAGCTTCTACTTGCTGTCTTCTGCAGTGCTGACACCAGTGGATCAATAGGTTTTTAGAAGCAGACAGGAATCACCGTGATAATCTAGTCTGACTTACAAAGTACTAAATATCATCCATCATGGTTTTCCTAAATGGGCATCAAAGTCCGAGCTTGCCCAACTTCTGGTGGCTTAGCTGTTAGAGAAAATGACTGATCTAAAGGAGCTTAGAGGGTTTATCTCACAAGAGCATCTGGAATATCAAATCTTTCACCAAATATCTTCAAAACTCCATCCCTGTGCTGGTAAGGTGGTTTTCTTTAAATGAATTCTTTTTTCTTTTCTTCAAAAAGTGATTTTTTTTTTCTTCAGTATATCTACCTTCTGGGAACTGACATATAGGAAACTGCAGTGTAGAGCAAGATTACTGAGCTGGGTCATTTTGAAGGCCTGAACTGCAGAATCTGACCATGCTTTATGTGATAAATCTGCCCGAGTGTGCTGAAAGCCAGGGGCCCTCTGACATGTGAGCTGCCTCCTTCATTTCTGCAGGGTTTGCTCGTGTTCCAGGGTGATTCCTTTAGAGACAATGATGATAATTATTTCACTATTTCTCAAAACATGGTAAGAATAGGATGAACGATGAGGACTGATAATCGTTGGTTCACGTAAATTTACACTTGGGAGAAACAGAGAGTTGCCTGAGCATAAACAGCAAAATCTAAATTAAGATGACTGCACACCATGGAGTATATGCAGCAGGGAGAAGGAATCAACAACTCTTGATATTGCTGAAAAGGGATCTCTGCAAAATAATTTGCATGTAAAGTTTGTCAAACCAGTGCAGCTTTGCTCCCTCCTTCATCATGGTGTTTGTGTCCTGTTTACAGAGTCACAGAATTGTTAGGTTTGGAAGGGAACTCTGGAGACCATCTAGTCCCATCCCTTTGCCAAGGCAGGGTCACCTGGAGCAGGTGACACAGAAATGCATCCAGGTGGGTTCTGAATGTCTCTGGAGAGGGAGAGTCTCTGACCTCCCTGGGCAGCCTGTTCGAGTGCTCTGCCACCCTCAAGGTGAAGAAGTTCTTATGTTGAGGTTGAACTCCATTCATCTAACCTGAACAATTTCCTGAGCTTACTTATGAGAATGTTGTGGGAGACGGTGTCAAAAGCTTTGCTGAAGACAAGGTAGACAGCAACACTTTTTATGTGCTGATGTATAGAATTTGATGGGAGTTATTTGGTAGTTTTGGTGCTTTTGCCCGATTAATAACATTGCACAAATGTAATGCTACTACTATTGCCATTTTATTTTGTTGAATAGGTTGTTCATTTCCATGTTTTTATTTATAGACTGACCCCTGAAAGATCAGTTTTTAACTGTAGAATATCTTGCATTTAGGTTTGGATTTTAATAGCACCTTCTGAAATAGTATCCTGTCCTGTCACGTTACATATTGAGTTCCCAAGTTTAAATGCAAGTTAGGAACCAGTTTATGCCCTCCTGAAATGCAGTCACCTCTGGAAAAGACCCCATCAGTGGAGCGCTATTTGAAGGCTGTTTACTTAGATGTGCATCAAGAAAAATCTATTTCGGTTCGGAGTCCAGCTAATCTATTGTTTCGTATTTTTTGAAAATAAACTGCCTTCATCTCAGTATTGGTCTTCTGCTAGGGAATTTGTGGTGGTTTATGACTTCCCCAAAAAAGGGTACTCACTGTAGAATTAAATCTCAGCAGGCGTAGATTTAATCCTCCCTGATGACTTGTAGTCTATGGAAACATTATTGCCTGTGCTTGGTTGGTGAGTCTGCCCTTCAGGAACTGGATGTTCTCCTCTTGCTGCAGTTAACTCGTGCAATAGAGACAGCTTTTTATTCTGTTTATGTCCCTTGATAATGGCTGTATTGATCTGGCCTGATGTAAGCAAAGGTTCACAGTTCGCCAAATGTTGCTAAGGGTACCAGACTATTACTGCCATCAGCAGACACATTCCATCATCCCTCAGCCTCGGTGTGTGAAAGCTAGAGCAGCAGGATGCCACATGTTGGTAACTAAGGAAAATGGCATGTGTCAGAATCTGGCATATGTCAGACTTGGATGTTTCTAAAATTAGAAGGAGTACATTTTTTGTCATGTTTGCTTTGACTGCCAAGCAGTGCAGGAACGTTTAAAGGTTAGCCTAATTTTCAGCTGTTTGGAAACAAAAGTCACAATGACACTGCTGTGCAAAACCACCTATGAATTTCATTTTCAAATAACTGAGAGCTCTGTTCCTTTAAAACATTGTCAAAGTGACTAAGGCTGCCCCGAGCCAGGAGCAAGAAGAGTGAGGAAGGTAGGATGTTGTCCAGCCTGATAGCTCTGAACAAATGACTTCATCATCTCCTCGCCTGTTCAGTTCAACAAGGAATTTTCACTAGAAAGCAAAAGCCAAGAGAAAAGCTTTTGAGCTCGAGCTCTTACTTGTGACAACTCCAAGTAGAGCTGTAGAAGTGAGAGCTGCTGAATCTCCTAATATTGCTTGGAGGATTTGGCTCTTTGTTTAGAAAACAGTTTAAATCTGTGTACTTGGTTTTTCCTAGCACAAAACCCCATTTGTCCCTTGAAATAGGAATTAATATTCTTGCTCTGCAATGATGAATATGTCTCACCACGACAGGATTCTTCGATGAGTTTTAGACTATTTTTAAAAGCAAGAGGCCTGAGACTATAGTTGGGTAGGGGTGGTGGTGAGGAAACAGGAGTAGCTATTTGTAGGTTAGCTATTAGATTAGTAGGTTGGGTTTTTTTCCCCACAGAGTCCAAAGGTGGAGGATAGAATAGCTGATTCAAAGGGAAAACTGCTTCCATTTTTTTTCCTGCTCCTTGAGAGCTGGAAAATGCTGATTGCTTGTTCCCATCTCGTCCTGGTTCTAGTCTGTGAATTCCAAAGATCATTCTCCAAGTGGCATGGTTACCTTCTAACAAGATTAGAGGGAGAGAGGCAGTGAACTGCTCTGTTGCCCTCTAGAAACGCTTGGAAAGTGTGACTTGGAGTGTGTTACCTGGAGAAGTAGCGTGAGGAGCCCTGTCCAATCTTGCCTATTATTGCAAGGGTTTTACAGCTGTCATAGTAGTGGATTATTCTCTGCAAAAACAAATATTTAGCAGTTATTGTCTGTGTTAGCCAAACTGATATATATCACTGTTGTACAACAAGGTGGAATTCTGTACAGAGTGTTTGTAAATGACTTTGTTGATTTCAGCATTATTGTAATAGCAACGGGCAATGAAAATTTATATTATGACAGACATTGTGATTTTATGTTATTAGCAAAAATAACTTCAAATGCAGTTTGCTAGACCTGGAACAGAGAAATTCATCCAAGTAAAACATTATTTTAGTTTTCAGTCATGCTTTGAGAATGCCAGTATCTTCTACTGAAGTCAGTAGAAGCTGTAAATGATTACTGTGACTGCTTTTAGCCCTGCAGATTGATTTATCACCTGAACCCATTAGTATCTGTGCACTGCAAGCAGTAGAGAAAGTGTATGTGTATGTGCCTATACATATATTACACCCATAGTATGTTTTATGCATTGTTTTCCTGTTGATTATGTATTTTGCAAAGGAATTTATCTGCATTTCTTCCCTGTGGAGTTCAGAAGTATGATTGGATCTAGTTATGCTGCAGCTCAGGGAGAGACTGGAGCATTTGAAATAAAGCTTGGGAGCCATTTACCAGGCTATTACAAAAGCTGTGGTCTGCACCGGGTACCCAGGCCCAAAATGCCAAGGAGGAGCTGCCATCTGGCTTTGCAGGCTGGCCAGCATCAGAAGGGTCTGTGCTAATTAGAGCACAGCCCCTCGTTTAGCTGTAGGGAGCCATCCTGCAGGAACCTGGAGAGCGACTGGAAGACCTGATAGGAATTTTCCTTCTCTAACTTGTGTGATGGAGAGTTGGCTGGAGTGCACTGCCAGCTGCCACCCTCTTTCAGGAACCTGTAGAGAGAATAAAGCTGCACTTTGGCTAACTGGCTCTGTACCCCAGCTAATTTTGTTAATAACAAAGTCAATGCCCTCCTGAACCACACTGGGACTTGATGGAGAGGTTTAGGATTTTTTTCCTTTGGACTGGAATTGGTAGAACAGACTGCAGACAGAACAGATTGGACTCTCTGTTCCTAAGTATAGTTTTCCCCTCACCATAGTTTTCCTCAGCCTAGTGGAGTAGTTATAGTCATGCACAGGTGAAGCTTGAAAAGTTTGCTTAGAGAGTTGTGACATTTCACCAAGAATGGGCAGAGTGATACTGATTTGCCTTCGGGTATGCAAATGTTTGCAGTCATTCTGAAATCAGTGCTTGGTCTTCATGTGCTCTGAAAGCCCCCAAATTAGTGCTTGGCAGCTCTTGAGGCTGAGCGTGAGAGTTCTCAGTTCTCATCATGTTTTGAGTTTAACCAAGCCTCTATTCAGGCCCCAGCCCTGCAGTTCACCCACTTTCCCCTGGTTTTCTAGGCAGGGACTTACGTAGAACATCAGTCTCTCAGATCCATGAGGCTTCAATCTCTTGGTCCCCAGGCAGGGAGGTGTGAATGTGGGATCTTCCAGTGCATGCTGTAGTCTCCCCACTCCTGGAAATGGCCTTCTTGTGCCATCTGCATCCAAATTCCTGGCCATGGAATGACCATGGAAGCAGTTAAACTCCCTAGAATGGATCCTGGGAGAGGTCTGAGGACAACTGGAATGTGCGGTTGGCTTTTGTTGTAGCCTCAAAAATTATATGTAAATGGGGAAACACACATTTTGGGGGGAAATTATTTCCAAAGTCAACCCTAAATGCAAACCTGCTTATTTTTGTATGTTTGGGTCAAATATCTCTGATCTGGCTATCTAGAAAGCATCTCAACATCAACACTGAAATTTTGAAAGACAAACAGCATGATTTCCATCAGACCTGGGCATGGGAAGGTACACTTGGTTTCTGAACATCTATAAATTAGGCTGCTTTGACTGTCACTTTAGCAAACAAAATAAATAGCTCTGGTAAGCAAGCATGTGAATGTTGTTTAGATTTCTCTGAGCTTTATTATTTCAGTACCAGTAAATTCAATTTATTTTAACTTTCCGCTGCTCATCTGAACTAATTTTGTAGACCAAACTTTTCCCACAGTGCCACTCAGTCCTCGTGCATTAAAGGAGAGGAGGAGGATAAGATACAAAAATCAAAGGGTGAAGTGACTAATGTTTAAAAACCAAGAATGTGGAAGGAGCCAATTTGGTTGCACCAGTTTGACATCAGAAATTGTATTTGCAAAAGGAGGATATTTTTAAGACGAGCCGCTTTTTTCTCCCCTCTCACAATATCTTTAAAAATGCATCTGGTAATGGCCTTGAGGATTGTAGCTTTTGGAAACAACTCTCCAACAAGATACGTATGAAAAAACTTGCTGAAATTGCGCTGAAGGTACAAAAGGACGAATAGTCAGCCAGAGAAATGGAGACAGAAGGGCACAGAGAGGATGTTAGCATTCCCCTGAACTTCTTGTAGCAGTAAGCATTTTAAAGTAATTTTGAATAACCTCATGGAATATGAGGGGAAAAAAGCTTTACTGTACATTGGGCAATAACTGAGTAGGCTTGACATATTTTGTGAGGTGACACCCTTGGAGGTAATAAAGTGGATGGATTGAATTTAGTAGCAAAATAAATAACACACAGGTTATTAAACTCCCTGTGTTATTCATGACCATCTTGCATTTAGCAAAACTTTCCATTTTTAAGTCTGCTGCAAGCTGCTATGGAAAAATCTAATCTGTCCCAGGGGGCAGTGCAGGAGTCCAGGGAATGCCATAGCAGGCACACGACCAGTTTAGAGCATACAGAGCCTTGCTAATGCATTAAGGTGGTCTGCTAAGAGCAGAAAACCTTCTAACAAACAGTTCATTAGACTTCTCAGGGGAGCCAACTATTCTAATGGTATTATAGGAGGGGGTGTCAAACTTGTCTCCTGTTTTTAAAGGTGCGTCAGAAAGGAAAATAAGTTACAAATTTTGCCTGGGGGGCTGCCTGGTGCCAAGTGGCCGTCAGGTATTCAGTCACCTGGCAGCGGCACTTCACTGCTTGAAGGAATCTTAGAGGTAATGTGTGAGGGAGAGATAAGGGTGCTTGGGAAGAAATGGCACTTATTCTGAATAAAGATGGATCTGCAACCTCCCTGCTGGTATATAATCCTTGCAGTTCTGGGGTTATTTCAACCAACCTTAGAAGATCTCCTCTTAGATCTGGCTGTCATTCAAATGGATTTGCCCACTGCAGCAGTACCAGGGCCACAACCAGCTGTGGAATGTGCTGCTGTCCCCACCACAGCACAGTGAGGGCTCAGTTTATTTACCCACGGAGCCAAAGGGAATGGGAATGTGAGCCTAATTTGATGGAAGGGAAGGGGAGCAGTCAGGAAGCAAATGAAGAATGTTCTTCTAGAAATTATTGGGCCATAAGCATGTCATGGTTAAGTCCATGCAAGGAAAACTGATTACTGGGTTTTTTTACCAAACCTGCCTGTTTTGTAATCTGGTCAAATTCTGTCCCTTTGTAACAGGATTTAAACTTCAAACGTTATAGTTGACACGTTTGGGCAGACAGACCATTGCAGCTTCCCACTTTTTCGTTTCTAAGCAACTAGTGTTTTAAAAGCTAGTCTAAAGTTTCCTGTCCATGTCACACTGGACAGGTTCACCCACCTGTTTGTAAACCCTAACAGCAGGAAGAAGAAGATGGAAGTGCTTTTATTTTCCTGCCTGTAGTGAGCATCCTTTGGTAAAGGAAGCAGCTGAGCTCTTGCTGTAGGTGGTTCACAGGTTTGAAAAGGACTTTTCACTGGTGTTTCACTTTGTGCCAGGAACTGGCCTGTCCCTTTGGACACTGAATGAGCAGACGCCTAATTAGCCTATTATTTACCATGGTTGAGATAGCTGAATTGTGATGAAAGAGACTCTACTTTAATCACTGATTCATGACAGAGATGCTCATATCTTGCATTAGGCTGTTTAACCTTCCGCAAATATAGTTGTCCCATGCACCCTTTTATAAATATCCTGGCAACTGCTCTGTCTTCCTGCATTCTCTGTGAGGGGGAAGCTTGGGAGCTCCCAAATTGGCCCTTAGTGCTGATAATGTGTGTATTGAGTGCAAGCAGAGGACACTGAGAGTGGCACCAGGGCACTGTGTGGCTTAGGCATATGCTGCTAACTTTTAGGGAAGGAAGATATCCCCACGCTGAGGTGAAGGGGGCTTGCTCTGAATCCTGCCATGCACTGCCCGGGCCTGGAAAGCTCAGCTGGAGCATCCCAGAGAACAGATCTCTCAGGAGATTTCTGTATTTTTGGGGGCAGGAATGTAGCTGTAAACCCAGGAGGTCAGTTAGATGGAGATGAGGTTGTTCCAGGCTTCCTTTCTACCACTCCTGGCGTGGTTGTGTTAGGCCACATCACCCTCACTTGTTTATTTTCTTCTCTTGAATGAGTATTGGAGAGTCCTGGAGGAGGGGCAGTGTTAGTCTGATCACTGGAACTCCACATGGCAATAGCTGCTCCCCATATTCTCTTTCTTCTATTTAGGTCTCCACTCCTGAACTGACCACACTTTGCTCTAAGAAGGGTTAAGAATCAACTGAGAGATTTCTGTGTCAGAGAGAAATTCAGCTGTGGTGATGAGCAAGGCTCTGTCCTGATGGGCTGGGCTGCTCCATCCAGCTTGCAGCAGCCCATTCCACGATGGTTTCACACATGATGCAGGGATCCTTAAAAGCTACCAAAACTGGTATATGCAGGTGCCAAACTTCGGGAAAAGTGCAGCAGAACAATTCCCTGATGTTATCTAAAGGCCTGAAACTTTCAAAGCATCCTCTTCCTCGGTAATGACAGGCTTCCCTATATATGATCCTGAATTCAGGAGATGATTGTCCCAAATATCATTCAAATGAGCTAGGTGTCAGTAGGAAAGAAAACCGTTTTTAAAAGGTCTTTCCAAATGCATTTTTAATCCACCCCTTTACACCCATCTCCCCAAGACACACTGGTTTTCATATGCCCCCTGTTTTATTAGATGCCTGCTGTACACCCAGAGGTTGGAAGTGGAGCCCAAAGAGGCAGAGCTGTAGAAAGGAGCTGGATAAACATCGATTGTATTTTAAAATCTGAATAATTGTTGGGCCTGTACTGTTGGGAAGAGAAAAGGAGTTAAAGATTGGCTCTCTGTTTGGTGTGATAAATGGCACGTTCTGTGTAATACCAATGATGGATGCAGCCTGAAAGGTCAGGGGAATTCCCAGCACAGGGTCTGACCTTTATTTTACTCAGTTCTCTGCTCTGAGTTTAGAATAAATTCACCAGTTAGAAGGAATCTACCACTGGAGGTTTTATCTTTGTGTTTTATTTTTGAATGAGCTCTTCTACTTTAAATTCCTCTCAGGGATTTTTTTTTTTCTTTGTGTGTGTGTGTGTGTGGATTTTTTGTTGTTGTTTGGGGTTTGTGGTTTCTGTGGGTTTTTTCAGCATCAGGGGGAGGTGAAGAGAACATTTTTTTTTTTAAATATTTGGAAGATTTCAGAGGCCAAACAAAGAAGAGACACTTTCTTTTTTGGAGCTTTGAGATTAGTCATGCTGCTGTCTGTTTCGGAAAAGTGTTGATATAATAGAGAGCCCAATCTTGTGTTAATATGTATGGACTGATATAGCTTTCTCTGTGCTGCAGAAATCCTTCCAACTGTAATAAATTGGAAACGCTTTATTCTGAGAAGAGCAATTATCAGAATCCAGCATATTTCTCCCCCTCCCTGTCACCTAACTCTGTGCTCTCTTCTAGTTCTTTTTTGACTTGCATAAGCCCCAAAGAGAAAAGGATTTATTTAGTGTTGACCAAAGGTTTAGCAGTATAACTTTAGAGAAATAAGTTAAGGGGAAGACTTTCCTTAGTATGGGATTTTTTTTTTTTTTAGACTGCCTGAGTAGTCTCCCAATTAAAACAGAAAAGGGAATTAATTTTCTAAGTGATTGAAAACTGGCACAGAGAAATTCTTTGGATATTTGCTCTGTCATGGCCCACTATTTAGTAGTTCTGTGGAAATCATTCAGAGGGTGCTTGTAGTACATGGTCCTAAATGAGATGCTCTGCAGTGGTGGAGGATGTGCTGCTGGAGCAACTCAGATACTTCTGGAGGCACAGGAGGGCCTGTGCCTCCGGTGGAAACCATTGTGAGCTGGATGTCACTGTTTGTAATTCAGCTTCCTAATCAGAGAGAGACTTGGAAACTGCATTGGGTTCTCTGGAAACTGATGCACAGCAGCAGCTGAAGTCACCAAGAGAGGACAGAAAGGTGTAGCGTGAAGCTGAAAATGTTGCTGATCCACAAAAATGACTGTAGTTGTGTAAGTTAAATTAAGAGCAACCCTTTCTGAGGCCAAGAAGTGGTGCAGCAGGGCACAGAAACCAACTAGCTCATGCCCTGCACAATGTTGCACAGTGATGACTGTGCTCAGCACCTGCAGGTTCTGTGAAATTGCCTTAAAAAATGTAGAAGAGATTTTCTGGATTACACGGTGAAGGCTTCTGGGAAACGTTAAGATCTTCTTGTGGGACGAGGTATAATGTTACTGTGGCTGCCATGGTTTCAGAATAGAAAAAACCCCCCAAGGTTTTAGGAGAAGAGGTAATAATTTTCCTTAGCACAGCTGGTATTGTTGGAGGAGGAAGACAAGTTTGTCATTGTTTGGTGACACAGACACTCTGCCAGCAAGTTGCATCCTATGAATCACACCTGGTCTCCAGAGGGCCAGGCTGGATTTTCACGTGGGAAATACAGACTCCTGAAATTCTATTTAAATTATGTGTGTGCTGGTTTTATAACCAGGTGTTCCTAGTAATTTGTTCAACAGTTTTGGGGCCTACTGAGTATAACTTATATCTTTCCCACATGGTTTGGTGTTTGCAAAATAGGGTGGAGGGACCGTTTTTCTTTTCCAAAGAAGTCCCATAGGTGGGAAAGTTGAAGAGCCCATAACATCTGCTGGACTTCATTGGCTATTGCCCTTGGACAGGTCCTTGAATCACCTGAGAGAACTGTGGTTTCCCTGCTCCAGTCTCACCCCAAGGAGTTTCTAATAATTCAAGCCTCTGAACATACTAAACATACCCAGAAGAGCAACCCAGCTGTAGAGATAAGCCTGCCTGTACCACTTTGGAAGCTGTCATAGTGAAGAACTTCCCTTTTTTTGATTTAAATTTCGGGATTCTGTAACTGGATGTTAAATAGTTGCATACTCAGGAGAGTGGGTTTTTCAGGAGAAACCCCCACCATAATCCCACTGAAAAGCAAGTATCTGAAAACCAGTAAGAATTGCAAAACTTCTTCCTTTTTCTTTTTTAATAATTTTCCACTAATGTTTCAAATTACTTCAAAAAGACCTGCATTTGAGAGCTGAAATTTAGGAAAACACTTGCAATGGAGAAGCTTTTGTATTTCCTGAATTTGAGCCTAAATATGAGACTGTTTCATAAATGGGAGGGCATTTTTTTAAATGTTCTTTTAGCTTGTTCAGCAGTTGAAGTAGATTTGCATCTGAGCACTGCTGAAGATATTATCTTCAGTTTGTACCATCTAACATACATCATTCACAGAAGACACCTGGTAGGCCTGTTTCCAAGAAAACTTTTAAAAACATGATAAAAGAAATATTTTAAAAAAAAAATCCTACTTTTTGAATATGACAATTCCTGAAAAGAATTAACTTTGACCAGTTAATCAGTACTAACATTTATTACTCAAAATGTTATCCCTTTTGATCTGACAGGCTTGTTTTGGATAATTTGTCAAAGATGACAAAAAGGCTCATATGCCTCTCGTTCATTTTGACCTTTCTTACTATTAGAAAATTAATTTCAGAACTGAAACAAATGTATTAGTGTTGTCATTTAAAAAAAAAAAAAAAGATGAATACCTTGCCTTCAAGCTGTTTCTTCATATTAATCCATCACACTGTAACATGATCGCTTTTTGACACATAACATCTTACCAAGATACTTTCAACATTCTCACCAGCGCTTATTAAATACTGCACATAAATTCCAAGTGCTGGAAGTTATTGATAGAAAAGGGTGAATAATAGAAAGTATACATACGGGAAACACTGGGAGGAGAGGAAGCTTTTCTTTAGTTAAAAGGCTTATCTGAACATGTGGTTTTGTGACTGTCAAGGGTAAAAACAAGCAAACGCTCAGTTTTCCCTTGATAATGTTTTATTTTGTAACTCACAAAGAAGGAATCAATAAATTCTTGCAGTACTTCAGTAGTTTTTTTTTTTTACTGAGAATTTTTAAGTTTCCTTTTAGTTTTGCTTAGTGGAAACAAGTTTTGATCCAGTCGGGTTTCAAAGCTTGGAACTGCATTTTCCTTGTTGTTGTTGCTGTGGTTGCAATGTTTCCCTCTATTTCATTTTAATATTTGCTGCTGTTTACCCATAATTCCCACCACATCCTCCCCCTAAATTGCCTGTAGCTCTTGGAAACGTGTTGGTAGGTACCTTGCTGAATAACAGTCATAAACAATTCCTTTCATCCTTTCAGTTATATATCAAAGCAAGCATTTGAGCTATATGGACAAATTAAATGATGCACTACTCCAAGACATAAAGAACTACAGACTTCCTAAGCTCTGGTGGCTGTCAAGCACAGTCTGGGTAACACTGAATTGGAGTCATGGTTGTTAAAGAAGGCTTAAGCCTGGTAGGGGTTGAATTTCAGGTGGGATCTGAATAAACACTAAAACATTTGGATGCATGTTCAGAAGAAATTTTATTTAGTCATACTCTTTGTATTCATATGTCTGTAAATCTGGGCTTCACAGCTGTAGAAAACTTCAGTAAGGGTCATGACTCAGGGAAGAATGAGGATCACACCAAGATGATGTTGAGATGCCCTTTTATCCAACACACTTAGCATGTGATGGGCTCTGGCTGTACAGAGTTACCCTCATCATGTAATCATATTATTGAACCTTAGCAGCCTCTCTGATTTGGGAATTCCAGCTTTCCAAGAAATCCACGTAAAACGTGGACTTTAAATCTATGGTTCGTGGGTAGACTGGAGCAGAAGGGTAACATCAGCTGCCTTTTAAATACCATGCGGATAAATCCATCAAGTATCACTGCATCAGAACAGCAACATCTATTATTTGCAGAGATGAGGACAGCAGAGTGCTGGTTATGCACTGTGGACAGTTATGTTTATACAGCTATCACAGCTGCTGCTTCCCATTTCCATAGCTTAAATGGAAGGCAGGCTTCTGAAACTAAAGGACATGTTTTATTACTGTTGGTGCTGCTGTTTTCTTGTACCGTGAGGTCAGGGTAAGGAAAACGTTGTGAATGATTTTTAGGGAAGGGTGATACGCAACCTTGATAAAGGGAAGGGAGTTGCACAGGGGTGGAGCATCCCACGGACACCACCATATCCCTGTCATGTACGTGTCCCCCACCGACCCTATTACCTCATAACTCGGTGTTGGTCTTGAGTTGTGATATTGTCCATGGTCGTGCAGATGACCTTGGATTCCAAATCCAGTCTCCTAGAAGGGGCAGAAAGGGATGTATATGGGTAAAGGAAAATATTTTAATTGAGTGACTCACTGTTTTCTGGCTGCTTGAAAACATGTCAGATAAAAGTAGTTTTGCTAAGGGTAAGGGGAAAAATGGACCTTATTCCACCCTTTCCATTCCTGTTTCAGTTAGTGAGTGAGATCTAATGATTTTCCTTGAATGTTATTTGTGGAACAAAGGAAACTTTTTGGAAATGAGAAAGAACTTTGAAAAGAAGAAATCAGAGTCTAAATTGATGTTTAGAAGCCTTTGTGCAGGGGAAGGGCATGATGTCTACTAGGAAGGAAGGAAAGACCATGTGCCATAAAGAACTGATCAGTTTTCTGTCCATGTGAATCAGTCAAAGGCGTATCTTTGATATACAGAGGCCACTGCAGCCAGGAATCCTCTCCTGGCCGAGCCCCTCTGTTTCCTGAGGATGTATTTTTGAAAAATTTGCTGGTGTTTTCCTATGTATCTCTAAGACCAAATGCATTGTGCTCAGTGTATTTTCTGGAAGATAAAGTCAGTATGAGTTGTGGGTACACATTGCTCTCTGAAACTCGACCCCATCTGATCTTCAATCACATCATCACAATCGGGGGGCACAACTGGGAAATGCAGATAATTGTGAGTCACCTGTACTGGGTGGATTTGTCATTTCTGTAGCAACTTGGAAGACAGAGACAGGAACAGTCTGTTAGATTAGCCAGTCCACCCCCACAGCCAGACAAGTTGTTTCTTACCCTGCTGTGTTTTTTAAAAAAACACTTTGCTCTGTTCTAACAGTTATTTTCTGTACTTTTCTGAAGAAACCCACTGTCACATTGAAGTTGCATTTGCTCCAATATTCAATGGTCACAAAGGGACAATTCTGTGCAGCATATATAATCTTTGTACCACAACTACATACATAAAAATGGCCATGTTAAAACAATATTAGGGGAGATCTGGTCCTAGGGTTTTTCTTTTTTGTAAACTTGTGACACACATGCTTTAGTTTTTATTTAAATAAATTCTCCGTGTGATATTTAGCTTAAGTGCAGTTTAAGGATTTATTTTGGTGCAGTGTAAGAACAGAAAAATATATTTTTGCATAAAGCATTCCCTTCTAGGCAGAGAGATTTTCTTTTTTATTTTTTTTATTTTTTTCCCCCTGAAAAACGATGTGCTTTGTCATAGTCCTTTCTTATCTGGAAAGGCTCAGGCCTTTCCACAGTAACACTTCACCCAGCTCTCCTTTTGGAGAATATGGGCTGCTTGTACCTACTCCCTCTGTCGGAGGCAGAATTCCAGTTGGTTCCAGTCAAAATGCGATGAACATCTTGTTTTCTGTTTGGCTTCCCGTCCGGGTTGGTTTGAGGCACTCACATACTATTGACCACACCACGGCAATGTCAGCTGGGCCTGACTGCCCAGCCAGTGAACTGGTGAGCCACCAGTTCAGTGAGTCAGAATAATGAAGCCGTTGAGAAGAATCAATGATTTTGCGATGTGATCAGGGCACTGCTGAGTTCCATGACAGGCATGTGATCATTACAGCCAGTGGCTTGGTTTTATGGATCGCTCTGTGCTATTTCCTGGGATCTCAGTTTTCTCCCACCATCACTGAGATTCTGAAGGATAGTCCATAGTTTCTTTTCTGCAGTGTAAGACCATTCAAGCCCAGCAAGCTGTCCCTTTCTCACAGATCTATAGCAGCAGAAAATAAGTGGGGGTTCAACTTGAAATTAAACTCTTTTTCATCAAGTCTCCACAGGACATTCACAATTTTTGGAGCATCTTTGATTAAAGGAATGGAAAAGGATTTCAGCTCCCAGGTTTCAGGAAAGAGTTTGCTGGTAGGCAAAGGTAAAGTTGGCAGAAGAGATCTGCAAATCAAACAAAGCATTTGAGTCCAGTTTAGCTAATGGCCTGGAGGTGGATTTGGTCAGCAGGTTCCTTCCATCTTCTCTGCTCTCAGGCTCTGGGGAACAGGCAACATCCCAGGAGACTAATCCCACCTCT
>JAYRBT010000005.1:7583775-7678861 GCA_036023395.1 Myiotriccus ornatus
TCAGCAGGTTCCTTCCATCTTCTCTGCTCTCAGGCTCTGGGGAACAGGCAACATCCCAGGAGACTAATCCCACCTCTGCTTACAGTTGGGGTTTGCTGCTTCCACAGAGATGGAAGAAGTGGGAGTAGTATAAGGACCTCTGATATTCAAGGTAAGGAAGAAGAGGTGGCCCAACCCCAGACAAGCCTCTGGCTGGGCAATCTTTCCCTCCTTACCTTGAATATCAGCGGTCCTTGTGCTGCTGGTGGCACTGCAGGCAGGTACTGGGGGACAAGGAGCCTCAAAAATAATACTCTTACTTCGTGTTCCCCAACAGCTCAAAGCTGGGGAGACTTGGGTCTAGACACCAACCTCTGACTTGAGGTTGGAGTCTAGACCCAAACTCCTTGCTCAGGCCCTCATCTCGCTCTGCAGAAATAGGAGATATTATTTAATTATTTCCCCAGCTATGCACACATCCTTCATGCAGGTGGTTTCTGTACTTGCACTGAGGAGGCAGCTGCAGTGTTCAGCCCCCCAAGCCACAGAAAATGCTAACTGTTCCTTTAAAACATCTGTACAGTGACTTTCCTTTTCCCTTGATCCTGCTTCTCTCTGCCATCTTCCTAACAAGGGAGTTGTTACCCAAAGACTTGTTATCCCTCTCTCTGCTGACGACTCGCCTGACAGCTCTCTCTGTATGTAAATGAACTTTTTTTTTCTTTATTTTTTATCTAGAGGCATCTCGGTTTTGGCAGTCTCATCAAAAAAGCATATTCTGCTTTAAATTACCCCCAGTTCTCCAAAATGCCTCCCACACCGCGCTTAAAAATCATTCTTTCTTCTTCTGATTGGGAATTTCAGCAACACTTCAGTCTTAAAATAAATGGCTTGTTTGTGGTTGAATGCTTCCCTCACGCGACACCTTTTGTTATTAATATCTGCACATCTGTTTGTTTAATTATTTGATCTCCTGCACGATACCGAAAGTCATAATTTTTTTAGAAGTTTGTGTGAGCTGATCAAAGAAAATCGTCTCATTTGGGGTCACAGCAGCTTTCATTCCTTCGCCTTTTGGGCAGCAGTCCGTCAGTCACTTATCATAAATAATCAGTTTCATCAGGTTGCTGCAGAGATTCAGCCCATTGCAGAAACACGGAGGGTAAATCTGGCCTTAACTCCAGGCTGAAAGTGGCCTTTCAAAACTAATTTGGGGATTTACAAAACGACAGACAGGCTCTCCTCATGCGCCGAGTTGCTGCTCCTTGTTGTTGCTGGTTGGGTGTTTTTTTTTAATTGCCTAGTTAATATAATCTGACACACTTCTAATGGCCCGCTGGTGAGTTCAATAGGGTAGTGGTTTTCATCAGGTGCTGGTAATAGGGTAAAGGAGCTTGGTTTAAAACCTGTTAAAGACACAGCAATCTTTTTTAAAAGCTCACTGTTAGCAGCTCTTCTGGAGCCTGTGCTAAGGGATATTAATGTCAGGAGCTGTTTTGCTACCAGAGGCTCAAGCTGAGTCCTGTGTACATTTGGTAAGTAGGAAACAGCCAGCCTTGAGAAAAATTCTAGAGTGGGGCTTTGGGATGCAGAATTGCCAGCTGAGTCTGGGGCAGAATAAACTGGGCTTCAGGAGAAAAACCCTGCAGAGTGTTGTAGAAGCACCGGAGGGCTTAGTGTGTGAGGACCAGATCCCAGCCTGGGAGAAGGGACCATCTGCTCCAGGCTGTGTGTCCTTGGGGAGAGGCTGTTCAGGAAAGAAAGTCCCCAGTTACAGAGAGCATGCAAGAGGTGAGAGAACCCATTAGAAACTCACAGGTTGTATATTTGGAAGGCCAAGTAGGAACTAATCAAGTGTAATCTGTCCTTCTGAGCCTGAGTTGAGTATGATGGCCATGACGATTTAAAGTATTGAAATGTTTGCTGCTTCTGCTGATAGGATATGATCTATTTAAACACTGCTGCAAAGAAATGACCACTTTTAAATTCCCCAAATGCCCCAGAAGCCACTCTTGGCTCTGTTTCTCATCAGGGAGGAGATTGTAATGATGGGGTGAAAAGTATAAAAACCCAGTGAACAGCCAGGTTTTCCTAGCCTACTGTTTCTTGCAGAAATATGTTGCTTCTTCCAAAATACTAGTCAGACTGCTAGACCTGGGTCGGCCTCCCATTTTTGCACACTTTTAATTCCTTGATCCATGTGGCGGTTTTGCTTAAGAAACTGAAACATTTGTTGAAATTTCTTCTGCTTGACAGTCCTGTTTTAGAGTGAGCAATTACCTGCAATAATTTTACCTTTCCCTATGCTGTGAACTTGCCTTCTCACATACCTGAAGAAGGCAAATATTGCTAGCTGTCAGCCCTTCTTTGCCTTTACTAAAAGGGATGGATCAAAGGTGTGGGTTAATTTAGTTTCAAACTATATACAGTTTGGATACAGACTGGTTCTCCAGCTTTGAAGCATAAACTCCCTTCTAATTGCAAGCTCAATCTGAAGCACAAGCTCACTCCTAGTTGCTCTCCAGCTTTATTGAGGTGGTCAGCGTTGTTGCATCAGAGCCTTTTGATTTTCATGGTTTCTTGGCACACATATTAATAACTGAACTACCACAAGTGCTCTGCCCCCTGCCGTGCCTTTGTTCCACAGTCTCTCCTTTTCCTGCCTGAGGGTCTTTGATTGACAGCATGAGCTAAGGGACCCATGGCATGAGGTATGATGTGGAGTTTAGCCCTCTGTACTTTCATTGCAGATCGACAACACCTACTGCACGTGAAGTTTTATCCACGTAACAACCTTGGGGGCAAAAAAAAAAAAAAAAAGCCGAAAACAAACAAACAAAAAAAGGGGGCATATCTCTAGTTCCCAAATGGTAAAAGGATAGAGGACATTTGAACTGAGAGAGGACATTTGAACTGGTTGGTTCATAAGTTTTTGTGCATGGGTGTGGGTGTCTTCCTGACATGTCCAGTACTCCCTCTGTCCCAACAACAGGTATGGTGAGAAGGGCACCAAAGGCATTGCAGAATGATGTTTTCACTTTGTGAGGGCTCTGCGCAGTGGGGAACCCCTAAAAATGCTTGTGCACACAGTGAGCTGTAGGACTGCCCCACCTGTTCTGGGACAGTCGAGGTCCAAGGACAAAGACACCAATTTTCCCTGGCATCGACAATGCAGCGCTTTCCTCTCCTGTTTTGTCTTGTGGCTGAGCCAGGAAAGCCTTGCTGGTGCCCTCGCATCACATCGCCATCCCTTTTATTTTCTTTGTGATCACCGCTGGAAATTTTGTCCGATTAGAAGAAACTTTTACCTCTATTAAGCCCCCGAATCTCCATCAAGCATCTGATAGACTGGGCCCTAACGGCAGCCGCTTTACTTCTTTTCAGGCACCATCCATCAGGCTGACAGTGACTGCCGATGGGCCAGTCATATTGTCTATATTTCATACACAAACATCAGGCCTGCTGACAGCACTTTGCACACTCGGAAATTGCTTTTGCTGTGAGCTGAATTTCAACTAGAGCTTTTTTGCTGGCTCCATCTCTCAGTGTTTATGACCCTCAGGAGCAGAGGAACTGCTGTGAATAGATAATGCTGAAAGCACTCTTGTAGCACAGAAGGTTTCATGTCTGAAGTATTTAATGTTTACAGCAAATTTGGTGTTTGTTAATTTGCATTTTTATTCTTTCCTTAAAGAACTGTCACCTTATTCTTCCGCTTGTCCTTTGTACAGATGTGTGGCAATTTGTGCTGGGGGAGCAGCGCTGATGGAGGGGGGGAAAGAGGAGAGGAGGTGTTAAGGGGTGGGAAGAAGGCTGGGTAGAGTTACAAAATGCTCCATGGCTTAGGCAGCAGTCCTGATTAATGGTGCTTTGGAGGATGGTGAAGGAAGGGCTTGCAAGCAGTGTAAAGCTACCCCTTTGCTCTACATTGAAATAATTTTGACAGACAACCCATCATCAGCTTAAAAATCAAATACATTAGCATATAGGAAAAAGACTGTAACCTGGAATGAATGGTATTGGCTTGTCATTTCCTCTTAGAGAGCAGAGAAATTATTTTCATTACTGAAAAGGACAGATCCCTGGTAATAAAACACCCCTCTCAGCAGCTGAATTGTATTTCTTGGGGGTATATATATATATATAGAAATACTTCTGCTGGAGCCCAATCGTTGTGTTTGTACATACATGTGGTTTTGCACTTGGACTGATACACAAGAGACTCTGTGTGGAACTGGGCAGGCCGGAGTCTTTATCTCTACCACTGCAAATGTTCTCGTAGGAAGAAATGTGTTTACGTTCACCTCTGTGTTTGTTTCCAGCTATCCTTGAGAAAGTGTGTGCTGGGAGTCACTCAGAAACTGAAGAGAGGATGAGGAGGAAATAAAAATGGCTGTTTAAAAAGTTGTGCAGCAGTTTCAGATGAACTATGGAGGTCACGTAGATTGACCTACCCCTACCAAATGTTCCCCAGGCAATCAGTGCTCTGGCTGGCCAGGCGGCTTTACAAGGACTGTAAAGAATGTACAGAGATATATCCCTGTAAAACCATCCCTTACCTAAAAGCTCAATGAGCCATCAAATTCAAGAGAAGAACAGCCATTTCTTGGGAAAACGTAATGTAAAGTGTCTCCAAATTAAACTCCAAGCCAGTATATTTTGGTGTGCAGCTCGACCTCTGTTCAAGTAACATTAAAGATAAATTGTCAGAGTAAAATACCCATGTTGAAAAAAAACCACCAACCCTCAGACTTTCCCTGGTATCAGGAACCAGGTTGAAACAGAAGGATTTTTGAAGCATTATTTAGCCTTTCAGTTGTCTTAATGTTTTGTTGTTTCTTTTCTCTTTGTTTATTTTTTTCAGCCTGGAGAGAGTTGGAGACTTGACTGGTTGGTTTGAATATTTGCCATAGATTTTATTGTCATGCTCTAGCTCAGTGATCTTCTGTTTGGGTTGCAAACTATAAAGGGTAACATTTAATCTCTGTGTTCATTTTTGCCCGGCCCGACTGACATTTGTATTAGTGATTTTTTAGTGGTTTGTTGTTTGGTTTTTTTCCCCCTACCCTTTTACACTTTGATTTTTAAATGGAAACTGAATGTTGTGCCTCTAACTTCCTGACAGGGTTAAAGAATGACACTTCTATTTCAAAAATAATTTGACTATATGGAAACTGACTTTCAAGTGACAGTATTTTATTGATGATATGTTGTATGACCTTTTGCATCATTATTGCTGAGACACAAGACTAGAAGGAGAATTTCCTGCATTGATTGGACCTTAGGTACAAAATATTAAATACAAAGTAAGAGCAGTTTCTTAAGTAAGCAGCACTTTTTCAAATAGCCTGTTTTCTGGATGTTTCTTTTACAGTAACTCTTGCACTTCCCTCCTGGAGCACAGCAAAAGGGTTTATTTAGGTCTGTGTAATGGCTATATATGGTTATATGTGGTTCCTGGGAGCTCCTGTTCTGATCAGCATCCCATCAAATTTGCACTGTTGTGCACTAGGAAAAAGTGTCTTCCACGAGGAGGTGGTGACTTCTGGAGATTAGACAAACTGGCATTCTGGAGTCCCTTTTATAACAGTGAGAGCTGAGAGGAATGAACAACTTGTTGAAGGTCAAATGCAAAGCCCATGTCAGAACTGAGAAATCAGTGCACATGTCATTTCAAGATATGGAGGCTTCCTGCCCCTGCTGTTTCTGTTGGCTTGGGAACAGTGGAGGCCTCCTGAAGCTAGTGTTGCAGCAGAGGTATTATGGAACAACTATCTTCAGCGTGTGATAAATGAGCACAGTGGCTTGGGAACCAACCACAGAAATCCAAAAAATATTAGAGCACTGGGAGTTATGTTCCTAGGTAGCTGACACTGCATCCTTATCTCCAGTGAAGTGGAACAGAGCCAAAATTATGTGCTCGTATTGGAGTACATCTTTGTATCTCTACCCCAAAATGAAGGAAGCAAGGTTCCCAGTGTAAAAGTGCAGAAAATAGCCAGGTTGTTGGATAGTTTCCCTGAAAAACAGCTTTTTTTCTATTTCCTTTTCCCACATTTGTTAGTGGTAGAAGCTGTACTTGACTGAAGACTTCCTGTCTCCCCTACATGAAGTACTTACCCAGAAGAAGTAGAAGAGAAAGAGATTAGCAACCTCCCATCTCCATATCATTTTTGTAGTTACAACCTCCATCTTTGCTTGAAATGGAGTCTAACATGAAAAAGGTTTCAGTTCAGTATCTGAAGCCTCTACTGACCCCTTCAAAACAAGTAAGAGCAGCAGAATAAGGGACAGAAATTGAAAGCATTGGTTGACTTTTTCTAACATTCTGCATGACCTTGGTTTACCCCGGGCTTTGTTTTGCCAGGCTGCAATGTGATAGCAAAAGCTTAGTTAATTGGTAAAGTGTTTTAAGACCTGCCAAAATTAAAAGTTCCACATGGAGCACGGGCACACTGAACAGCAGCCATGGTTATCTGTGATGCTTATTGAGGCTTGTTCTCTTCAGAATACAGTGGTGGTGGCTGTAGTGCATGAAACTGTAGATTAATAGATTGGGAACCCATCATGGGACCATCTCTGTGATTTGACTGCAGGAAATTTGACAGTGTTCCTGAGCTTTATCTAGCTGCAGTGTGTGAAGGAGGAGGAAGGATGCACAGCGATTACACCATGTAAGTTATGATGGGCTTGAGTAAGGAAAAGAAAGATGCAACCACTTTTCTCTTAGATAAATCTGCACACAGCTGTTAGAATACAAACAGTTGTGAAGCAGTGAAGGAAATGTTCGATTATGGGTTTTATCAGCTTCCCAGCTGCTCACAGAGCAATAGGTGACTTCTGGGGACTTGCAGCTGTGACTGTCTACCATTCTAGGCAGCACGTTAGTCAAAGACAATAGAATATCCTCCAGATGCCCTTTGATGTAGAGGATGTGTGGCAGGTTCCACCTTGGCAGGGAATCTCATTAGCTGTTGCTGGAAGGAAGCAACACAGTCAAGAAGCTACTCAACCTCCCTCTTTGCTCTCTCATCATGTTAGCCATTGGGAAGCAATATTCTTTTGTTGTTTTATGATCCTTAGAGATGAGCAGATGATCACAGCCTTATTCTCTGAGTAAGGAGGAAAAAGGTTTTGAGGGGTGGTTTTTTTCCCCACTTTCCTAGTGTTTGAAAACTATTTTCCTGGGCCCTGTTTTGATAATACCAATATCTATAATATTTATTTGAAATACGGTGAAGTCCCATATAAACTGTGCTCTGTTTATGAACACTGAAACTTCACATTTCCCCTTCCCCCCTAAACGTTTATGTGCATACAGTTTATCTTTAGCATTAAAAATAACAGTTTAAATCTCCTGAGAAAACTTCAGTGATCCTTTCATTTTAATTCAATAGTTTCTAATCAACTGAGGTAGCTCAGCAAATATGCGTGGAAAACTTTTTTTCCCATAAATAAAATAAGAATTTATTTCCATGTCAACGGGTTAAGTAAATTTTTCCGCATCATTACCAGTCTTTGTATTTTCTTGATGATTCTACAACATGTGACAATAAGTTTGCTATGGAAGGAAGATCTAAAAGGTGTGTAGTTCCCATGATTTGTTCCCCTGGAGCATTCCTCATTATTGATACATTCATACAGTTGAGATTTACATCATTGATTAGTGTGATTTACAGTGTCATGGCTTCACATTCTTTCAGGCTTTCTAGCAAAGCAAGCAATTTAAAGTCACTGCATGTGATACAAGATTTCAAAGCAGTAATTCAGCTGCAGCATTGTTTGATCCAGTGTTTACTGCCTGCCTACCATAACAACTGTGTATAAATTTAGAGATTAAAATGATGAGAGATTTAGAAATTCATATAACCCTAATGAAGAAGTAGTGTGTGAACACCTGTGATTGTTTTGTGCCATTTTCCCCAGCATGCTCAGGTTTTTGGGGGGATGCACTGATGTGAGCCCAGTCCATGAAGTGCAGATCAGGTATCATAATCAAGCCAGAGAGAGTTCAGAGTTGGAGAGTTTGTTCTTGCCTGTCTCCCAGATAATTTTATGCAATCTGAGTATCTGTCTATCTGCAGTACATCTCTGCTCAAAGTGTGAAAGGGAACTGCAGTTTTTATTTCCTCCAAGCCTGATAGTTATTTAGATTATCACTGGATGTCGTATCGCGTAGGGCTTAACAGTGCCACAAAATATCACCGTCAGAAACAAGACACGGACTTTAGGTCAGACTGTGTCAAGCAACCTTTGCGTTCCTAACCATGTCCATGCTGTTCAGGAACTGGGCTGGACCTTTCTGATTCTGCCACTGGACTCAGATTTTTCATAGCCCTGAATTTTCATAGCAGAAGTTGTTTAAAGTTTGTCTCAGCTGGAGCTATTCCATCGCTTATCAGATATTACGTTACTGCTGTTCTCAGAGAACTAAAATTTCCCCAGGTCCTTCCATGCAGCCTATCCGTAACATACCTGTTGACATGAAAACAGGCGTTTAAAAAAATGTAATTCATAAGAAAAGTCTAATTATTTGTGACATTTCATCCATCATGTCCTAAGCTTCTCCAGAGGAAAGCAGTAACATTTCGTCTCCTTGACAGCAAACAACACAGTGACGAACTGAAAAATGTTCTGCTATATTTCAAACTGCAGTAAACTGAGTAAAGAACAAGTGCCAAATAAATAGCAGGAGTAAAGAGCAGGAACCCACATAAGTAGGGGGCAGAAGCTTGGAGAGCTTTCTACAATATTTCTCTTGGGTTAAAGTACAAAAGAATCCTTCAAAAGTAACCAGAACGTTTCAGGGTAAGCTATAGCAATGCCACTCAGCCCAATTTGCATTGTCTTTCCCAGCCACTCCTGGAAGGAGATGCCTTGGGCAGACATGGAAGCATAAGTCAGTTCGTGGAGAGCTGCAGGACCTGACTGAAGACAGGTTGAAACAGGCTTTTACCATATCCCCCAACTCCTCACCCCCAACACTTCGGGACTGCAAAAGGAGGGCTTATATTACTTAGAGGGAAGATAAGCAGAGCAAGTCTATGAAGCCCGCCCTCCTAAATTTTTCATTTTGAGGATGGTGCCTGAGCTTCTGATGCACTGCCGTTAGGTCATACCCAAACTGGCTTTGCAGGCTTTCTTTGGGATGTGCCAAGTTCCTCATACTGGAATTCTCTCTTTCTCTCTCCCCTGTCAGACTTTGACCAAGTTTTGGTGACCATCTCTTTGTTCATGGTTCTTGTAGTCTTGCTTATGTAGCTGTATGCCTCTGCTCCTGCAGGGCTGTCCTGCTCCAGCAAAAATAGGATCTCTGTCAGTAACCCAGATTCCCACACATTTGAATATTTAACTCCCACTGTTTTCCGGAGTACTCAGAGATCTCATGTCTGTGAAACATGAAGGTTCCATCCACTGGTGGAGTGGAAAAGTCATCTGTGTTGACATGCACACACAGTTCTTCAGCTGGTTTTCCGACCCTTATTGGTATCCTGTTGGCAGAGCTCATGCTCTCCAAACGTTATCATTTAAACAAAGAGATGTGCAACACCCCAAAGTAGGATATCAATCAAATCTTCCATCTGGGAAGTCTAATGAAGAATAATAATCATGAGTTGGAGAATTTTGAAGTAGTTTGGATGTTCTTTCTTTTCTGATCTCTTATTTCAGAGGAAATCCTTACATGCAGACGCAACAGCAGAGTACTCTTTTTAACTCTGAAAGGCTGTGATTGTTCTTGAAGGAAAATACGAGTTTATGCAGCCATTCCTAGTCTTTTACAGCATGGAGGCTCTTTCATTCCCATTCTTTTTCTTCTTTTTCCCTTTCTGTTATGCACACACACACGAAAACTCAGGAGTACATCATGAGCCGAGCTGTATTTTCTGTTTATTGCCACCAGGTTAATAACAGTAATGGTGCGAGGAGAAAATGAAGTGTTATGTAAAATCCTGCATTGCAGATTTTGGTGCTGATGCAAAGAGCTCAATAAAGTGTAACACTTTAATCATGGAGATAAAAATCACACAGCAGCTTCACAGTCTTCCAAGATGCAGAGCCTTAAGACAAAATAGGAGCGGGAGAGAAACTGACAATATTGTTGAGTCCCAAAGAACTTGGGGAAGAAGACAGCCCACTTTCTTTTCTCATAGTGCTTTGATTCTGTTTTGTATTCACAAGATAAACAACTGAAAAATGTGTGCCTATTCATTTCCTGGTATTAGAGAGCAAAATGTCACAGCCTTATACACTACTTGGTGTCATTTACAGGAACCTGGAAACCCTTTAAAAACAAAGCCCAACAACTCCCTCCCCACAGAAATACCAAGCCCCCCCTCAAAAAACTCAAACAAAAAACCATCCCTAGAACATGGTAGGATGATATGTAGTTTTTTTCAAGTAGACAAGCAGCCCAGCACAGTTTTAGCTATGGTGGTTTGAGTACAAATTTAGCGTTCTAGCACAGAGGACTCCCTTTTTGATGGTACTTTCCATCTCTTAACTGTTACTGACCTTGGCGTCTCTGCTTCTCAACTGCTGAAGATTAAGATTACAGTGTTGTCAAATGACTGGACATAAAGTTGTAGGTTGTTGGCTTGTGGAGTTATTTTGGAATTGGGGGAGGAAAAGGAAGAGTTATGAGAAGAAGATCTCTCCTGTACAGGGAAATTTGTGGATGTAATGACATGGAGCACTGTGCTAAAATACTGGAACAGTGCTAAGGTGTGTATATCTTTAGATTGGACAAGTTCTTGTGAGGGAGCTGACTGCAGTTGTGTGCCAAATATATTCTTCTTTGAATAATATTTCCAAGAAAGTAATTTTCCCCTCAGCTTGGTTATTGAAAAGAATACAAGAATATTATTTGTTGAAACAAACACAAAAAAAATTGAAAATACCTAGTTTAGGGCCCAGAAAAATACTTCAGGTAAGAGGAAAGTCTCATGCAGCTTTGCTCCTAGCATCTGAAAAGAAAGTAGTTTAAAATAGACAGGAAATCTCTATGTCAGAGCTCAGTGGCCAACCAGCCACCCCAGAAGGTGCTTCTTCACAGCACAGAGGCCAGACTAGAGAAGTTACATATTCAGCATGAAATGGAATTCAGTTTTAGTTGGTGCCTGGCCCTTTGGCCAAAGTTGCATAACTTTGAGGAGCACAGCAGCCTGCTGAGCCAGCAGGAGGAAGGGATGAGTGCTTTAGCTTTATTTCAGGGTTTCCATTGGCCCTGTTCTGTCCCATATCTTACGTGTCTGCAGCCAGTTAGCACTGCCTGTTTCAATCTATTGCATAGCTATTCCCTCTGGTGGGATCCAAGGTTAATTCAAGGGCATGCTAAAACTTGCTGGGGCTTGAAGGTAACCCAGAAGGTTTAATGTTTCCTCCAGCTGTGATAACCATGAGCTGAAGTTTGGGTCTGCTGATTGAAAAGCTCCTACAGAGACAGAATCAGGCACATGTATTAGTGGCCTTTGGTATCTGATAAACTCTGTCATCACTGCTTACCTATGATATGCCCATCATAAAGAGTGCCTGATTACATGGCTGGCTTAATCCATATAGCATGAAAGCTGACATTTTATATTACTTTATATCCTCTCGTCCAGCTGAGTTCACTTGTGTGGAATTAACAGATGTCAGATTTGGACGTCGTGGGCAGGGATGCCACAAGAAATGTGTAAATAAACCCACTCTTGTGTAGTATTGTTAGAACAGGTCACGGTAAGAAATGGCAAAGAAAGGGAATGTTTCGTAGGACCCTGTAATATTTTCAGGAGAACTTGGGGGTGAATTAAGCTGATATCACTTGGAAGCTAAAATCTTATCCTAAGGGCTACCTGAAGTAGAAGCCTCCTATTTTTACTAAGACTCCTCAGACACATTCTGAATACTACCAGGTGGATACAAGTCAAGTCAGTGCTCCAGATACAACCAGATACCCCTGGTTGTTTGAGGAGAAAACTGAGACACAGGTTCTTCATATGTTGTGATGTCTGTCTTGCTGGCTCAGTTAAAATGCTTTTAACCTCAGGGTAAGGCTTAAATTCAGAATCAATTGCTTTAAGATATTCCATCCTCTTGTATTTTTATTTTCCTTCACCCCCACCCCTGTGCATGTTCCGTATGAATCATGGAGGAGTGACACACACACACACAATATACAAACAGCTCTAGCAGCTGATTGGGCTGGAAAAAGACAAACCTCCAAATATTTAGACTTTTTTTGCCTACATGTATTAGTTCCCTAGGTCATGACGTGGATTTCCAAACTGCCAGCTAATGGTGTTGCACAGTCCTGGAGCATCTGTGGGGGACGTGGGCAGGATGGAGTTTTTGAGGCTGTCCTTGTTGCCAGAAACATGAATGTGAAAATAAAGAGTCAGTCCACCATGGGACTGTGACACCTTCTGAGTGGAAGGGCTGGCAGTGGGGATGAGTGCAGTGGAATTAATTAATGCAGGTAACGTTCATACTTTGGGAAGTGCTAGGAAATCCAGTGGCATTGGTTGCTGAAACAGTGGGTTCTTTTGCAGTTTGTGAGGGTAACAGAGAGTAAAACTCTGGGAAGGGACCAGTGACATGATAGGTAAACACTGAAACATATTCTGATAGCAGTGTGGTGATTTGGATAGCTTCTGGTCCTGACAGACTAGAAACAGTTTGTTTGCAACTTTAAAAAGAGCAAGTCAATGATTTCCCAGTGCTGGCTCCAGAGCGATAGCGCTTTTCCCTCCCAGGCATTTAGATTTTGTGTCTGTACCTTTTCCAAACAAGTTATTACTATTTCCTCTGCTTTTAAGATGCCGCCAGACTATTTTTACTGAGGTGGGTGTGCGCGGAGGTTGGTTTGGGATTTGTTTGTGGGGCATTTTTGTTTGTTTTGATGGTGGGTTTTTTGTGTACGTGTTTCGCTCAATATAAGACAGGTGAAATTGTTAAAGGCAATCGAAATAAAACCCTAAAAAGTGCTGTTTGGATCTGTGGTTAACCCTTGTTTTAAAAAACACATGAGCTTAGTTTTTGCCTGTGTGTCCTTTCAACACTATGAATAAGCTCTGTCAGAAAGAGCCACCGAGAGAGGAAATCCAGCCCAGAATTGAATGAGTTGCTGTGGTACAGATCTGCCTGTGGTACATCATCTGTTACACCTGTAAGAGATGTGTGCCCCGGTGAGACAAAGTGGTTAAAAGTATTGCTACTACACCTTTCCACGGGTTAAGATGGCATTCTCTGAGCACGCTGCAAGAGTACTTGTTTGATAGACTCCCTGGTTAGAATCAGTACTTATTTTCCTTGTCAGGAAGAAAACAAGTCAAAAAACAGTGAAAGGAAGGTAACTGACAGCAATCTTTAAGGGTCATCACAGTATTTGCCTCCACTTTGATTTTTTTTTTTTACAATGGCTTTAATGCTGTGAAATTATGGACTTCTTTTAAGTCCTCTCATTTTCTCTTATAAGCAGACTACCTCACATTTTAAACATCTGCAGTAGTTCCAGCAATGAAACCAGGGCTATTGTAGCACTGAAATCTCTAAAATTGCAGTGATTTTCAGTTGGATGGTGATCCACTGTACATCTGGAAACATAGGTGTTGCCCTCAGGGAGCTGTATTTGGCATAATTTCCTCCTTGGGAACAGGGCACAATGGGATCACAGCTTCTCCTGGTCTCAGCTGTTGAGCAAATCCGTTTCAGGCCTAATAGCCAGTGCTCTTTCCCCCTTGATCAGCTGGGCTTTGGTCTTTGCTGAGTTGAACATTGTTCACTAAATGAATAGCTCTCAGAATGCAAACTTTGCCTGTTTTCCTTCCATTTAGGAAAATTGAGAGTTTTTAATCTTTTGTACTCTGCATTCAAGAGATGAGAGGAGAAAAAAAAAAAAAAACAACACCTAAATGCCTCCATTTAAATGTAAATTTTGACTTTTCAAGTCTGACAAAGTAGGGTGTTTGTTTTGATAAACAATATATATATATATATAAATAAAAGCCATGGAATTGAAAGAACAAAACCCTGCTCTTGTTGATATTTTTTCCACATTTGCTCTCCTCGTGTTACATTTTTTTTGTTTCTTTTTACTTTAAAACTAATTTTGCTGTGGGAACAAGAGCACGAGATTGTTAGGAGGAAATACTCTGGCATTGGCTTGTGCAGAGAAAGCATGCCATCTGCCTAATGTGCTTCATCTGGTGTCAGTCTAAGAGGTGTTGTTTGGGTTTAACATGCCAGTCACTAGCCTAGAAGGAGTGCAGGCAGCAGCTCTGCCACCGGCTGTCCCAGCTAGGGCTCCAAATCCTTCCTGCTTTTCAGAGACTCTGCTCACTCTCATATAGGCCACAACATTTTGGGCAGGAGATGCATCACCTACAGTGTCCTCGCATTAGAGCACAAGAGGCATCTGTGCAAGGAAGAGAAGTGGTTTGGGGTATATTTTTACCCTTCAGCATAACACAGTTAAGAACCAAAAGCAAAGATCCAGCCTCAAAGTGTTTTCTTTCAGAGCTTGGACTGGTGAATTGGAGGACTGGTGGTGAGGATGTGTTGGTGTTTCAAGCTTCACCCTCCTCTGCTTCGTTAGGAAAGAGCTGGAGAAGCCATTTGGCACAGCACAGAGATGTGCACTTGAGCCCCAAAGGAGAACAGCCATGCACTGAAGCCCCCTTTGCTCAGGACTGACAGGTCTCTTCTGTCTGTCTGTCTGTCTGTCTGGAGAGGGGTCACAATGAGCTCAGTGTATCTCCCTGCTCCTCTGTGTAGTGTGGACTTGGCTTCCTGTGGGGGACGGGGCATGTTTTGGGGCTCAGAGCTGGGGTCAGAACCCATCGGTGGCCAGGTTTCAGAAACAGGGCCACCTTCTTTAGCAGGTGTTTCCTCTTTCAGTCACAGAAATCCTGCCTGATAAATGGATGGCACACATCTCAGCTGGGTGAATGTAGCTGGTCACATTTTGTTACACAGTGTGTAATAAAGACTTTAGCTTATTTTTTTTCTTAAGAAAAGACGTTGGCAGACAGCTTTAAATGTCTGCCTAAGGACAAAACGAACTGAGTTTTGTAGATAGCTGGGATTTTTTTCTTAATAAATAAATAAATTGAAAGATTTTTATGTTGATAATAAAAATAACTAATGCAGAGCTTCTTCCACTAGTGCCTGCAGACATGGAGAGATGTGGGTTTTTGAACGGATAAAGAATTGAAATCTTTTGGCAGGTAGTTGCTGTAAAAATGACTATCCTTCCTGCTTCTTATTACAGACCAATATTCAACAAATGAAGAGTCCCCGAGAAAGCTAATGATGACAGGATCAGGTTCCAACCATCAGAGATAGCAGAAGCCTCCTCCCTTCAGAGAAATCCGAAGTTAAAATATACCTCGGGACTTTCTCAGACTCACAATGTGGTGTGTGGGAGTCTAAAGAGGAGGAAACTGCCAGGGAAACTATGAAAAAGCAGAGCGAGTTCACCGAAAGTTTGGTTTGCCCGTGAGTTTTCTGCCAAAGTTTTGTGCAATCGCTTTCTGCCTGCAGAGAACTTTGACTCTGCTGATGTGTATAGTAGGTTCCTGCCTTGCTGTGTGGTCTGTTGTTGGAATAAGAGGGTAGGCCTTGTTTTCTCATTTTTACCCTTCTGATTCTCTCCTCCATTTCACTGCAGAGGGGAGAGAGTGAGTGTCTGTCCGGGGCTTATCTGCCTACCAGGGTTAAATCACAATATTGCTTCACACTGCAATGCTGTTGTAGGGCCAGTCTCCTGCAGTGTCCTGGAGAAGCCAGGAACATGAATCACAGAACTGGCCAGTCCCTCCAGTGCTCAACCTGAAAACCATCAATGATGCAACATTTAGGAGAGTGAAGATGAAATGTTGATCTGATGTATTTACACT
This sequence comes from Myiotriccus ornatus, assembly GCA_036023395.1. Classification (NCBI taxonomy): domain Eukaryota; kingdom Metazoa; phylum Chordata; class Aves; order Passeriformes; family Tyrannidae; genus Myiotriccus; species Myiotriccus ornatus. The sequence continues at coordinate 7,599,633 of JAYRBT010000005.1, forward strand.
TGAGAGCAAATTGCTTTGTTGTCCATTACAAACAGCTGTAACAGATACAGGAGGAGAAAAAGGATGAAAACGAGTTTCAAATATTTCTTTGTATTAAAAGATGCATTTTTGCACACACACACATACTTAGAAAGGTGTATATATACACACATAGAAGAAAAAGTATGGACAAACTGCCTAAATCTCTAAGTCAACCACTGGTCATGTGGGACAGCTACTGCTGTCTAGGGTGGGAAATATCCTTCTGAGTTCTTCTATACCTTTGTTTAGTTATGCCCTGGTGGGTCCTCTTGAGACTGTCATTCTGATTATTTCTTACAGCACTGTGCTGAATCTTGAGTCCCTCACCTTCTGCAAGAACTGAATATTCTTTCTGTAGGAAATGGTAAAAAAACAAAACAAAAAAATCCCCAATATGTGCTTGCAGGCGAGGCATTGTCTTTGAGATGTTGTGACTCTACTTAGAGGTACAGTTAGCTGACCTGCTGTTTGGTCTGACAGGGAGAACACAAGGTGATATTGCCTGCAGCAACATCGCAGAACCACAGAATGGTTTGGGTTGGAAGGGACCTTACAGATCATTTAGTTCCAGCACCCTGCCATAGGCAGTGACACCTTCCACTAGAGCAGGTTGCTCGAAGCCCCATCCAGTGTGACTTTGAGCAGTTCCAGAGACAGGGCATTCACAACTTTTCCGAACAACCTGTGCCACCTCCTCACAGCCCACACAGTAAAAAATTTCTTCCTAATATCTAATCTAAACTTGACCTCTGTCAGTCTGATGCCATTCCCCCTTGTCCTATCACTATATGATCTTGTCAAAAGTCCCTCCCCATCTCTCTTGTCACCCCCTTCAGGTACTGGAAGTACTATAAGGCTTCCTTGGAGCCTTCTCCAGGCTGAAAAACCCCACCTCTCTCAGTTGTCTCCATAGGAGAGGTGCTCCAGCCCTTGGAGCACCTTCATGGTCTCCTCTGGATTTCCTCCTGCAGGTCCACATCCTTCTTACGCTGGGGGCCCCAGAACTGGATGCAGTATTCCAGGTGGGGTCTCACAAGAGCAGATGGGGAGAATCACCTTACGTATCCTGCTGGCCACACAGCTTTTGATGCAGCCCAGGGCACCAATGGCCAGTGTGAGTGGTGGAATATTGCAGGAGGAAAGTTTCAGATATAACTGGTGCTGATAAACACCTTGCAAATAAAAGGCATGAGGTGTTGTGCTTTCAGTTGTGAAAGGAGATCCTTCCAAAATGTTCATTACATTTTAGCTTTTATAGCACTGTGCAGATAAATACTGCTAGATGTAAAGCTCAAAGATTGGTGCTAAAGGCTATGCTGAGCTCTCTCTGAGTAGGACAAACTCAAGAAGCCCTGTTCTTCCTGTTGTGGATGAATCCTGGGTCAGCAAGAGAGTATCAGGGACAATTCTATTTTGTATTTGCATGCTGTCCCTCCCCTCAGCATTTATGTCTGATGTACAGTCCCTAATCTCTTCCAGTGTCCTTGTGTTCCTGTTTATCAGCTTTCACTTTTATCTCTTACTTGGATGTGCTTGTTGCTTGCCCTGAGTACAAGAAAGGAAACAAAAGACACAACTTGGAAAGGAACAGTAAGACTAATGACCATGGATAGCTTCTGCCTGTGGCAAGGCTGTGCCAGGAAGACAAAGAGGGTGAGTTGGTTTACTGAGTTAGTTTGGTTTTCAGCTGTCAGTCACTAGTAAGGCATTTGCACAACATCCATCCAAGCCTTCCTGTCTTCTCAAGGAAGTAGGATGGCCACATAACCCTTGAATGATGCATTTAGTGTTGTCTCCTTCCACCTGACTGGCAAGATCCTCTAATAGGTCCAACTAATCCAGTTTTCTGGGTGTGTTCTTAGTAGGTGGGAAAAACCACTCAAGGGCCTGTCTAAAAAATTTTGCATGTGTAAAATGGGCCTTTACCTTTGATGTCCAGCTTGTAGTTATCCCTGCTTTGGGGGTTTGTTGAGCTGAAAGCTTTATATAGAGCAGGGCCTACCTTACAGTAATTTGTTTAATCTCTTTTCAGAGTAGACAGTTTACACTGTAGAAATATACATACTTTTCACCACCAATCAACACCTTAACTGTCAGGAACTGCAGAAGTCTCCTTCTGCAGCATAAATTAAGGTCTAATTGGAAAATAAAAGCAGTGATGCCACATCAAACCCAAGGTCTATTTGGCTCAGTATCCAGTGACTTATTGCAGATGCTGAGGGATAGACTAAGAAGAGAGAAGGGCTTCTGACAATGTGTAATTTCGGGATTTTCTGATTGAGAAATTATGTTCACTGCTTTGAGTGGAATAACATAATGAAATCTTTTTCTTGAATTTATTTAACTGATCTTTGAGTTCACCTGTGTTTTGGCCAAAATCTGGTGGCAGTGAGTTCTGCAGTAGAAGTTAATTTAAAAAACACTTTATTATGTTTGCCTTAGGTCTTCTGCCTGATGACTTTATATTCTGCCAGCTGTTACTTATTTAGTAAGAAATAGTGAATAATGATACACATTATTTGAGAGACTAGAGAAACTGGTTGTTATAGAGTTTGATTTGCATACACACAGTTTGTCCAACTGCAAGGGTTCCTGGGAAATTAGGGGACAGGGAGCCATAACTCCTAGCCATTGTTTTTATTCTACCACTCTTTGCCTTTGTAATCAGAGGAGAGGCAGGCAATGTCTTTGGGCCTTATTTATGTAGTTGTAAAGACTGTGTTCCTTGGTCAGAAGATTCTGCAGAGGTATAATTAAAAGTTAGTGGTAAAAGACAAAGCTATTAATACTGCTCTGAAGTGGGTAGCTGAATGGGAATTCTTGACCTTAATATAGTTGCAGGTGTATAAGCAGCAATTAATGATGCCTGAAGATGTTAAATGACTTGTGTATTGTCACACAGCAAGCAAGTGGCTGTCTAAGGAGCAGCACCAAGGAGTGCTAAAACCTTCAATACAGCTACTGGGAGCATTTCAGCTGAGAGAACCTTCAGAACCAGACCAGAGACAAATTTTATTATCAGGTGAAAACATGGTTTTTAGATATTTCTGTTTTATAACCTAATTTTCTTGCTTTAATTATGACCGTAACAGTTACTGCCTCAGCTTCTCTCTCCCTTGCCCTCCTTAACTGTCCCTTTCCCTCTTGCTCTTTTTTACATTCATTCTTTGCTTATAGTAGGATTTCTTCCCTCTTCCAAAAAGCTGTTGATTCTTTTGTCACAAATCTCCTCTCTCTTTTCTGAAGAGACCTCTTTCTGTAGAGGCAATGCTGTTCAGTACCAGAGAAGTGAGCAAAGTAGGATTTATAGAGCTTGTTCCGTGGGGCACGTGGTTGGGACACAAAAGTGATGTTTGAGACGGGCAGAGCCAAGTGAGCTCAGCAAAGCTTGGGGTGAGGTGACGCCCCAAGACTCATTTCAGTTCCACTGCTTTATTCTAATATTTTGGGCTGCTAAAGACTTCAGAACTTGTGAAGGTCAAAAACCATGGTGCTGAGTGTATGTGCATGTTTGGTTCTATATGAGGGACAGAGAAAGGATGAAGCAGAGCAAGGACTGTCCTTCTTCAGGCTCGCGCTTCCAATTTTGCCTTGGGGTCAGACCCAAAGACCAGAAGAGTGTGTTTTCTGGTTCATAATCCTTTAGGGTAAAAATTATACAAGAATTGTCCATGCAGCTGAGCCAAAAGTCTTGTCTAAACTTGATCTGGGTCTTAACATTGTCTCTTTGGCACCTCTCTAATTTAATATGCATTTGAACAGAAGTGGCTCCTTGATAGAGCCTTTCACCTCCAGGTCACCCTTTCAAATCCAATTCAGGCCTGTCATGACCAAATGTTTCTACCATCTGACGGCTCTTCTGTGTCCTGTGTGAATTACTGGCTTCAGTCCAGGATCTGGTGGACAGGTGCCTGAATTGCAAAAACTGCCAGGGCTGACACTAACTGGACATCTCTGCAGAGGGGTCAAAGAGTGAATCAGCCTGGCAGATGAATTAACACTTAACTTGTACGCAGTGTGAGGCTTTATATCTTCAAAGTGCTTAACAAACGTCAGCTAACCCTCAGGAGGTGTTGTTATCTGCACTGGAAGGTGAGAGAAGTAAGCAGACAAAGAGCCAGCAGCAGAATATGCATGTTGCTGACCTCCCACTCTGAGGCCAAAACTCTGAGTTTAGCTCCTTTCAGGGCGACTGATGGGCACACCGGAGTAAGGTTTAAGCTCCTTGAAGGAAGTTCCATGTTCTTCTGTGGATAAAAGCATCCCTTACTTTTAAAGACAGGCAGGGAAGCAGTATTTATGGCCATGCCATCTTTTCCTGTGTGAACCATGGACTGGCAGAAGTCTCTTTTCCATCCACCTCGAGGCACTAGGGAGTCATGTCAGATTATGCCGATCATTAAGAGGTATCATTATTTAGACTGAGAACCTGCCATGTAACTGGATCAGTAAATGCTTCTGAAGAGCAACTGGATTGGAGTGGTTCATTCTGAAAGACAACAGCTCATGGAACATCAATGAAATATTGGGAAAAAAATCCCTGAAGTGCTACGAAGAATTGCTGGAAGATCATGCAGAGTTAGTGGTACTTCACTGTTTGCAAGCTGCTTCTGCAGGGACACTTGAAAGACATTGTCAGACCGTGTAAAGGAAAACATTAAAATGGCTTTTGTGCCTCATATCACTGAGAATAAGGGTGGTTCTAAGCTGGCATTTTCCTTTCTCTGGAAGCAAGATGAGGAAACTTTTTTTTTTGGTAAGGTTTTTAACCTTCAGAAGGTTTTTTAAAATAGTAACCCCCTTTCCTCCTATTAATTTCTTGTGAAAATAATTGCTGTTGTTGCCATGGTGTTTACAAGGATGAATGGAGCAGGTAGTCTGTGGGATGATGAATGGAAAGATGTCCCTATGGTTACAAAGAGATAGTGGCATATCTCTGAAATAGTGTCTCTAATAAGGTGTGGCTTGTATTGTCTGCAAAACTGGAGATGACACTGTAGGACTAACTTGTCAGAGGTTATAAAGAATGGCAGGAGAAAATGTTCTTGGAAGTATTTAACTTTTTTTTTTTGCTAAGGACTTATGCTGGCCCTTTCAAATTTTGGGGAAAATATATGGGGAGAAGGTAGATGTAAGAAAAGTGATTTGAGTAAAATTCATCTTGCCAGGCATCCAAACCCAGGCATTTCAAGGGAGACTTGAAAATGTGTACCACATCCAGACAGTTTGAATTCCACCTCATATTCCCTTGGATAGTCAGAGGGAGACAAGTGCCACACATCCCTAAAGAGTGATCCAAGGCACTGGGCAGAATTCTCTGGAGCTGAAAGGGGAAGGACTGGTCCTTTCTAGTTGAATATTGACTGTTGACCACATGATGCTGAATGGTCAGTTTTCCTTTGTTTTGCTTAGGGGCACACTGTGCTCGTGTTTTCCGATGTCCCCAGTGTAAGCATTGCCAAAATAACTAATGATGAGATAAGGCCTGTACGTCCAAATGGATGTCTTTGAGAGATCCTGTACCTGAGGAAGCATCAAGGAGCCAGTCTTTTTGGCATTTCTGGATCTCTTCTGAATGACAGGGGGCAAACTCCTTATGCTGTGCCAGCTGTTTTATGCCCATTTGCTCCCAACAGCCGTTCAGCAGCAAGAGCACAAAGTCTGCCTGGAGGCTGCTACATTCTCTACAGCTAATGACAAGCCATGGTTTTAGGAGCTTTTGTAAAACACTGCAAGGAGTTCATCCCACCCCTTGTATGAAATATTAGAGTGAAGAAGGCTTTTGGATGCTCTCTCACTAAACCAATTGCCATGCCCAAGAATTAATAAAATCCATACTGAAGTGACAGCTGGTGGACAGAGCTGGCTTCTTCCTGCATCACTTGGCTCTCTAGTGGCTCATGTTCTGGGCTCAATGCACATTTATCCTTTTATTATGGCATTTATTGATTTTTATTTATTTATTTATTAAATCTCTGTTTCCTTACGAATCATAATTGCACTGTTCAAAATCTAAGTTTCATCATATCAGCTCTATCTATTAACATATTTCTTTCCTTTTTCTCTTTAATGACTGACCTTCCAAAGGCATTCAGTGAATGAAATAAAAATGCAGACAAGTGAGAATATATTTTCTCATCGTGAATCGGTTTCTGTACTACTTTGACTGTTTCCTCTCTTGTCAGTGTATGTGAGTTCTTTGCCTTAATCCATGATTTCTTTCATTTTTCTCACTCCCTAATTTATATGTATATTTCTCAAGCTGACAGAAACTTCAGACTGACTCAGTAGAACAGTGGAAAGTGGGTGTCACAAAGGTAGGGATTCAAATGAACTTTAGAGCAGAAATTCATTTGCTTGTTTATTTATGTTGGGTTTATATGGTAAGTGGCAAGAAGAGATAAAGACCATTCTTTTCAAGGGAGAAAATGTTAACTGTTGTTTTCTAAGGAAGTGGGGTTCAATCATTGTCTCTGTCAGTCTAGTAAATGATTTCTGTTTTGAGACAGAGAAAAGACGGACCAAGTCTGCCTTTGTTTTCTGGAACTCTGTAACCTGGGTCATCCAGGTAATTACAGCTTTACTTAAGAAACGGAGCATGTGGGAGAAAAACTCTGCTACTGCTTGTAAGCACAAAGGAAAGACACTTCAGAGAATTAAATTGCATGATGATTTTTATAGGGCATATGAATCATTTTGCATTCCACCTCTAAAGCAGAAAATGATGACTTTAATATCATATTGTAGGATGACACTGGTAAGTCTCTCAGAAGGCAGTTGTGGCATTCAGAGATATTGGAGCCTGGTTATTCATTATTTTCTGCTTAAAGGCTGGAGCAAATGCTACTATGAGACTTTGACACCTCCCTATTTATTCCCATTCTTGCTTGTGGGTGCTACTGCAATAGAAGCCCTAATGGGGGTGGGTTCTGCTGTGTACATGCTGACAGATACCCTTGGAGTGTAACAGCAGATGGCATTGGGTTAAGTGTGTTTCTATGTGCTCCTGTAAATGCACACATACATTTATTTACTTCATTCTCCCATTAAAGTTCTCCCTCTCTCAAAGACAAACAATTTCAGAAGGTCATCCCTCTGCTGACTTTTCTGAAATTGCCATCAGTAGGTAACATTATATATTTAATAAAATGTTAATTCTCTGATCCTACCTAAATTGCAGGAGATCAGTAATTACGTCAAAATCTTCCAGAGAACCTGAACTGAAATATGAAATTTATTTCCCAGCTTAAATTTGCAGCATGGCAGTGGGTGAAACAGTTCCTACACATAAAGTGCCTATGAATATGTATGACTGTAAAGAGAGAGAAGAAATACCATTATTGTTCAGGAACGTATCATAACTCTTGTGAAGCTTGTGTGCAAACACAAAGCTTGTCTGCTACTTGGTCTACTAGTTGAGGCACAAGGTGGGAAACTTCTAATGTGCCAGTGACTGGACTGTTTTTGCCCATTTTAAGGCCACAATATCTTTGTGTCTGAGAATAAAAGGATTTTTTTATTTTTTCATTAACAACTCATGTGTTATATTAACAATGCACTGGATTATTTTGTTCTGTAATGGAGAATGCTCAGCATGTTTTCCTTTGATAAAGTAATGAATGTGAGGAGAAGAAATGTGAAACACTGAAATACTGTTCTGCTCAGACACAACAGTGTCTGGAAGTGGTACATCTAACTGGTAATTACTCTAGCAATGTTTAAAAACTTTCTGAATAGGATGGACAATTGCAAATCTGGACTGTATTTAGTGTGCAGGAAGATGTGAAATAGAGTGGTTTATAGGTTCTGTAGGTGGGTAAGGAAGAAAGACCAGAAAAAGCAGTTAAATAGTTATTGCAGGCTGACTTAAGAAATTACTTTTTAAATACTTTGAAATTAATGACTGAATAAATGTTTTAAAACACCTGTCTGGGTAGATGAGCTGTCTGTGGAATGTCAGGGTTTCCAAATAAGAGATCTGGAAGCTTAATCTTTAGGTGAAGATGAGATGTGTGAAGGCCACTGTTCCCTCACAAACAACCATTGTAACCAGATTATTTGGAAAAGGTTTTGATGAACGAAAAAGATCTGCAAAGAAATTTCAGCACACTGGGTGACTTTCTAATATTCTCTGTGACACTTTTATCAACGATTCTTTTTTGAGTGAGAGTCCTAAAAGAGCTTAGAAAATAATACTCCAGTGACACTGTGTTAGACTGGATAACCTGATAATTGAATACTAAGCTGAGGCTCAGGTCACCCATGTTCTGCAGGTGAATTTCTTGCTGGATAATCTATGGAAAGTTATTTTAGTTGTCTGTGCCTCTGCATCTCTGTTTGTAGCCACCTTCTTTTGGAAACAGCTTGCAAACGGATTGGATGAATGAAGTATCCTATGACACACCACAAATCATACAGTCTACACCAGCATTTTCATTTGTCCGAAGACACAAATTGTTCTAGTCTATTGTTAAATATCTCACTGTGCTTCTTGATTACTTTATGTTAGGAACTATGTTTCTATAAAGAATTCTGCCTAGTTGTTCTAAAATAAGTATGACTTAGGTCACTGACTTCTGTGTGAAGGACATTCATGCTTTACAAATACCCTGTTTAACTAGATTATCTGCTCACTTCATCAAATCACTGTTTTGAGACTCCACAACATGTTCTGTTTTATGGTGATATGCCAGTGTGCATCTGATCTCATCAAATTCTGTTTGTGATGGGGAAATTATATCACGAAAATAGTATTACTTAATCTTGGTTTTAATTTCTGTATGCTTGGAGAGGAAGAAAATCCTGTGTGGTGTTTCATCCTGTCAATGCTAATCTTTCTCCTCAGTGCTGTATCTCCAAATAGCAGATGTGTGCTTTATTGCAGTGTTGGTCCTCTATAGCACAGCATAAAGTTTTGGCAGGAGCAAACAATTTATTGTATTAGAGTCAAACACAATCAAATGTTCCTTTTCCTGTGAAGCATGGTCAGACATTGATATTGCATTAGCTAACATTTGAACATAGCAGAGGCTTAGTAAGATACATTATTACTCTCTCTAGGCTGTTTAATTAAACCAAACAGTCGCTGTGTATCGTACATTGGTTTTCTGCCAAGGGAAAGTAAATTGCTATTATATTAGTTTCATGTACCAAATGATGTTCTCCCCCCATCAGAGACTCTTTAGACGAGCTGACACTGCTGTCACATGAACTGTACAATACAAACTGCCTTCCTATTTCATGGGACTGCCCTGTAGCTCAGTATTCTCCAGTCGCCTGAGCAAGTTTTGTGTGCAGGGAAGACTTGTGTCTGTAGAGCTACATGTTGTTTTTCACTGGCCAGGGTCCCTGTTGGGTGCCAAGGAGTACAGGGGTAAGCATCATAATGCCTGTCCTGCCAAAAGAACTCTTCTCCATCCCTCTGTTGAGGCAGAAAGATCTGAACTCTGCTCGCCGGGATGGCTCTTACTGGCCCTGTGGTGGTCAGGTGACAGGGGTGGGTTTGTCACTGTCATGTCACATCGTTTCTTCAGGTCCAGGAGTTTTAAGAGTTTGGGGAAACTGGGTAATCCAGCAGGATCTGCTCTGGTATTACTCTTTAGTGCTGGGCAATCCCTGCTGCCAATCAATGGCACTGTACATAGTGATCAAGGTGAACATTCACTGTTTCCCACTGATGACATGGGAGGGGTATGGGCAGAGCAGGCACTTCTGTGCCAGGGGGTCCTACTGTTCCCTTTTAAAGCAAGAGCCGATGCACAATCACGGAGGGAGCTACAAGCAAAGAGGCCTTCAAGGCACTTGCTTTTGGGAACTGTTCTGTTGAATTACTGCTACAAAGCAGAGTAAGACAAAACATTTGCAGTATTTCTCCTTATAAGCAAAAAGAAATTGCAGAGGAAATACTGAAGTCTTTTTTACACAATTTTGAGCCTGTTTTACCCAGCAGAAATGTACATCTGCATATTGCAATGCCAAACTGTGCAGAGAGGGTGAAGCTATGCCCAAATAATCGTGCTGTAGAACTGGAAGGTGCATATTTTTCTCAGTGGCAGTATCACAGTGAAGGATGATGCTTTTGCTCTATTTTGCACAGTGGCATGTGCAAAACGTTCCAACATTTTCAAGAACGGTGAAGAAATGTCTGTCATGGTCCTGTGTTGTGTTTCACATGCCCCAACAGAGAGGCATGAATGGTTGGATGCATCACAGCAGCGTCTTTAGCATGGCTCTGGCACCGTGGTCGGATTCAAGAATGGCTGTACTGGATTTATGGGAGACTTCACCTGCATAACACAGTTATGATTTATCTCATGCTGAATGTTTTGTTGTTGTTTTGTTTCCCTCAACAGAAGATTAACCTGGAGTTCTATATTGACATCCATGCCCACTCCACCATGATGAATGGCTTCATGTATGGGAACATCTTTGAAGACGAGGAAAGATTTCAGCGGCAGGCTGTTTTTCCCAAGCTACTCTGTCAGAATGCTGAAGACTTCTCTTATGTAAGCCATGTTTTTCCTAATTATATTTTCTTAGAGTTTTTTTTAAAGATAAACCTCTGGCTTTATTGGATTGAGTGAATTTTATTTCAGTATTAAGAGAAGGCTACTTAAAAATGTTGCTGTTATTATTAGCTACCACTTTTCCTCTTACACTTACCTTATCCAGAAGTGGTAAGTTGTGATCTTATGTATGTTATTAGACACATGAACAAAAGCAGGTTTTTCATCTTCCATACCAACCTTAGGTTCTGAATTATTGGAGCACTTTGTTTTTGTCACATCTTCTGTGTTTTGATCAGTTGGATCAGCTTTATTGTTCTATTGTTTTTTATTATTTTGTCACTTATTTTACTTGTACACACTAAATAATAATATAGTAACAAAAGAAATAAAAATAACCAACTTGAAAGAAAAGGTTAGGTAATCTTCTGTTAAAAGTTGTGGCAAAGGCAATGTATGCTTTTGAAATTCTATGACGTTACCATGGGAAACTGTCCTGGAAATAAATGGCAAGCTCCTCTAAATGAGTTGGAAAGGGGCATATGTTTTATGAACAAGTTTCAAATTGAGTAGAAGAGCTCCTTAGCACACAGTTGTTGCAGTCACTGTGCAGAAATCAAAAGATTTAAGACTGATCCAGTGTGTCCAAGTGTGACATCCTGGCCCTTTCCACGGGCTCTTTTGTGCACCAGTTTTCCCTGAAAGCTGTGCAAGCAGAACACACAATGCCCAAGACTTCCTGCAACAGCTTGATTGCTTCTCCTGACACATTTGTGGAGCTCCCAGCGAAGCTGCTTCTACACAGCTCTCCCTTGCTCTGTTTCAGTCTGTGCACTGCAGGTTGGCTTAAGTGGACTTGCATAAGAGGTGTTTGCATAAGTCTTTTGCATAAGAGGTGTTTGGTGTTCCACTTTGCCTTGACTGGAAAAAGGAGTATTCAGAAATACCTCTCAGCTAGAGCATGAGCTGTGAAGAGGTGAAGCAGTGGGTGATATTTTGCAGCTATATGATAGGAATGGTCTCCATTAAAAAAAATTACTTTGGAATCCTGTACCAAGCAAAGAAGAGTAGCAGAACCTACTGGGTTTATGTCTGCTATGTTCTTTAATGTCTTCATTACCTACCACATGTTTTCTCAGTCTCTGACATCCCCTTTTTGCTTATACTTCATCTGCCTGGTACTGAGAGATGAGTCTGTGTCTCCTGTCGGAGTCTGGGACAGCTTGTGGCAGAGGTGGTGGTAGAGGGAGGATAGGGACCCTGCACCATTCCAAGTGTTTCAGCTCTAGAGAAACAAAATTTAAAGTAGATACAAAAGCAGACGAGTCCGCAAGGAAAACAAAATGTAATTGAAAGAAAAGGCCGTTTTCATCATGGCAAAAACACTGGCCTAAAGCTTTCTCATCAATATGCAGGAGAGAATTTTTTTGTCTTGTGTTTGTGCATCTTGCATTATGGAGTTTGGATGGGAACTGAATGTAGAAATAGAGCTGTGCCATTGTTTTCTTGACAGATGTGATCCAGCAAAAGGAAGGAAGGACCTTAAACCTCCCAATTCCCATTCATTTCTCTATTCTGTGGTAGTTTGTTTTATGCAAGAGTGGGAAAAAAATTGGATCAGTCTCTAACTTTTCCAAGTCTAGGCAGAAGATATCCTTTTTTCTGTCTTTTCTACTCTGAGGAAGAGGCGCCTCTAGTAGACCAAACGTTTCCCTTTTCTCCTTGGCATCAGCAATGGCAGCTGTCCAGGTAATGCATGGGAGGGTGTGTGGCTTCTGTCCCTTCCTCTGTTGCCTCAAAGTATTGTTTAACCATTGTCAGATTTGTTTAACAATTGTCTGTATGTTTTGGGGGTTCAGGGGACTGCTGCAGTGTGAAGCTTTCTGCAGTCAACCATTGCAAGGGTTTCTCAGAGAACTGTCCAGAGTGCAGAAGACCAAATCCATCCTAAATGAGGAGGGACAGCAGCTGCATCTGTTCCTGGCTGTTTGGAGCCTGGGGAAGAGGGAGTGGGGTCCAAGGAACAGCCTCTTATCCGATGAGACCTCAGTGACTGAGTTTCTTATCTGCACCTGGTTGTTTCAAAAACACATTACAGATAAGGGGCATTCACAGATCACAGCAATGAAAGCCTGCAATTGACAGGAGTTGAGAAATTTTGTGCTCAAGTGTGGGATTTCTCTCTGCTACTGTGGGAGATTAAGTGTTCCTCGTAGCACAAACCTTGGTTGACAATGGGAAAATCTTTGAGAAAATGATGTAGGAAATGGAAGCCAGTAGCTAAATAAACAGCACAGTCTCTCCCCTTTGACTCTCCATCTCCTTCCTGTAGGAGCTGGCAATCAGATAGATATGTTGGCACCCAGTGCACCACAGTTCAACCTTGGTGCTACTGGCACTCGGTACCATTGGCTTCCAGCTGGCATCCTACTGGTCTCTTGAGACTGGAAGCTTTTCCCCACCATCCATCCAGGCCCTTCTTCCCAGGGCAGCTGAGTGGATTGTAAGTGTTGGAAAAGGACAGCCATCAACTGTGTGATGTGTGTGAAATGACGACTACCGCTGTCTCCAAGTGGGAAAGTCGTTTTTCTTGTTTTCAGTTCTAACCATGTGGGCTATGTGACCAGTTGGAAATATCAGGTGAAGAGAGGAAAGGAATCCAGAACTTCCTGCATTTAAATTGATGGGGGGGAGGGGAATGTACTGAAGACTTAAAACAGTGTATGTAAATATGCCCTATTGCCTGCTCAAAGGGAAGGGGGGGCAAATTGCATCGTTAACATTACCAGGCTGGTGTTTGAAAGTGTGGGAATGGACCACTGTTGTTACTAATTAATTTTCCAAAGCTTCAGGAGGTCTCATTTACATTGTATGCTGCTGCGGCCATTTGTTGAGATTATAATACTTCAACAGCAGCACTTCAAGTGAAAACTGGCGGCTGCATGAAGTGTTGTCCATAATTGACTAGCTCCATGTCTTCACACAGCACAGAGACAATGTTCCATTATGCTATCCATTGACAGTATCATTGAAAAGATTACTCTCCTTAAAGCATCTGTCAACCTTGATTGATTTACAAGGGACAAAGAACTGAAAAGGTTTGAAGTGCGGGTACAATTTTTGCCACCGTTTAGCATACATAATGGTTCTCCTTTGATGTCAAAAGCTCATCTTCTATTAATAATGGAGAGGGCTTTTGAATGCAGGCTACTTGTATGGAGTTCCACACTAATAACCTACTTGCTGTGAAATGGGATTCACTTTGGAGAAGCAGTCATTTGGGTTTTACATGTTCGGAATGAATCCCAACTCAAAGGGATTTATTTCAGTGCTCTGCATGATTGCAGCTGAGCCCGGCACGGGTTAGGGAAAGCAGGCAAATCCTAGCCTGCTCCTCCAGCCGAGAATCTGGCAGAAATCACGCAGCCAGATGCAAAGGAGCATGAACAACAAGCCTAAGATGATGAGATCAAATGCCTTGTGCCGTTTTGTCTGGCAACCTTCTATTAATATACTTTAGAGTGCATTTCATGCCTGGGCTGCTTCCTTCACCTGTCATTTGCAATAGGCCTTTTTATTTAAATGGCAGCATCCAAGGGAGATTGGTGATTAGAGTAGGGGATGGATAGGGGATTTGTACCCACATGGCTGTTGTAGGACCAAATGAGAGTCACCCAGTGTCTCTGTACTCTATCTGTTGGGCAAAACACTTGACCTCGCAACACTCTGGAAGGCTGACTGTGGTTTGCAGGCATAAGTTGTGAAAGGGACCAGAAATTCCTCATTTGTACATGACTTCAGACACAGAGGCCTGCCTTTGGTTTAACTATCAGCATGTGAAGAGGAAAGTGAAAGAAAGGCTAGAAAGTTTTGCTCCCAAATAAATACGTGAGACATTCCTGGGCAGCTGCCTGGGCAAAGGGGACAAAATCTGTAAGGAAAACATTTTATATTTTTAATGTTTAAGAAGGATATTTTTAAACACTGTGGAGTAAATATAATCTGTATGAAAGCTCTAACAGTAAGAGCTGACAAGCTCCTTTGAAAGGCTGACTCATTGGGTTTTAGGAGCAGCTGTTGACACCACGTCTGAGTGCATTACACATCAGCCATGGCTAGGAGTAGTTGTGGTATTTGGAGGGGTGTTCTTCATTTGACCTTTCTTATTCTGGAGAATGGATTAGTCATAACGACCAGACACAAGCACTTGAGCATTTCAAGAACCTGCTACTCTTAGGGGTGGCTAATTTTGACCTCTGTGACAGTATGAGAGGAGACCATCTGTTCTCTCTGGTTCATTTAAAAGAAACAACTGCAGCCGTTCTTGAATGGCTTTATCACTTCATAAAGATTGCTTTTCTTTGCAGTTAAAGGAAAAAGGCTTGGCCTGATCTTATTAGTTTTTTTTTCCTTTGGACTCCGAACTGATGGCACTTGGGATACCTTTGAGTTCTCATTTAATTTTCTTGTGTTCGATCTCCCAGCAGAGCACGTTTCTTAGAAATACTGCTTGTCCTTTGTGTGCCATGGTTAGCCAAAGATCCTGATAAAAACTTGGGGTCTCATTCTGTTGGGCACTGGGTAACTACTGAGGAAGTTACCCCAAGAACTTCCTGCTGTGCTGGGAAAGAGATAGAGAGTCAGTGGGAAGTTATTTGCTGAGAGAAACTGGGGAATAAAACTTGAATCCCTCAAGTGCCAGTCTTGTTTCTCTCTATATTTTTTACCTATTGCCTTTGATCCACATATTCTGGGTCTGTTGTTTTCATTTCCACATCACCCCCTTCATCTAAGCTTTCTTAGAGAAGATGTGTTCATTCCAGAAAACCTCCTCCCACAGCAGCCTCGCTGGGCTCTTATGATTTACCCTGGCTGGACGTCTCCCTCTTAGTCTTGGGATCCCTGTTATTAATCCCAATGTGGTTTGGGCCACGTTTGAAGGAAGCACTGGCACAACTGCTTGAGAGAGTAATATCAACTCCTGAACACTGAATGACCAAATCCCAATAATTTATTCCAAAATAATGAAGAACCAGTTTGTGTTTCATATGGCTGGGCAGGGAAGGGGAAGCAGTAAGAAAGTTGCTCAGGCCTAGCCTTTATCCTGAAGTAAATTCCATACTCACTTGCACAATCATCTCCTAAGTGCTTCTCTTCTGTTTTGGCAAAAAAAGATTCTTGTCCCAGAAAGGCCAAAGCTGTTGCATTCAGGTAGGTTTTGTTAACATCATGCAAGCTTAACAGATCTACTCAGAAATCTCTTAAAACCTGAGCACAACAAATGATCCTACCTCCTTTTTTGTTGTCTTGTACCGAGGCATATCCAGGAAGACAAATACAGCTATTATGTGCTTTAGCACCCCTCTGGGATGTATTTCTGCTCGATGCTTCTTGGCCGTGTTGCTCCATAAGTTCATTTATTTATTTATTTGTTTTTCTGGATGCTGGGTGAGGTGAGAGAGGAAAAGTGTTTCTGGTGGCACAGGGAACGGACTGTAAAGCCTGTGTTTCTAAGCATTATAGGCTTTGGTCTCACAAGAATTCTGCCCTCTGGAGAGTCTCAGCAAAGTGCAGCTGCTCCATTAGGTCGTGCTGCACCAGTCCACCCCTCTTTGTATACAGAGGGTTGAATTTGTATGGCAAAGAGAAGGAAAAGCAGCAGGGGGAGGGTGGGGGGAAGTATTTGAGCAAATGGGTTTTCTTTCATTACCTTCTTGCCTTGTTGTTTGTGCACATAGGAGTTGCCAGTCCCTTCTCTATCCCCACATGGGTGGAAATTTAGAATATCTGCAGAAGAAACAAGTTTCCATAGCAATCTTATGGTGTATTTTCAAAGACCACCATTACTCTAACCAAATGTCAACATGCTGGGAGCAGGTGACAGCCTCCCAGAGCAGCAGAAATGAAAGGAGCTCCTATAGCTTTCCCATGCAAGGTGCTTCTCCTGCAGAGCAGTGTGAATCCCCTCAACTGGGACAAACTGTGCTGTGAAGGAGGAGTAGGAAGCTGGTTAAGAACTGGACACCCATTCCCCTCCCAGGATATCTTTTTTGGGTATTACCTCTTTAACTCTGTGATTTTTTGACATATGTAGAAAACACCTCTGGCTGAGAGAACTGTTCTGGAGCAGTGAGAGATCCTAGAAGGAGTTTGGGCAATGGGCTGTATTGGGTTGTCCTGGGAGCAGTGTACAATATGTGGTCCCTCCTTAGGAGGGTTATAACCTCCTGATTTAGGCCTACAAGTGAACAGAACATCTATTTGCCACAGAGCAAAACACTTTTTCAGACTGTTGAAAGCAACTGTGTGCATGATGGGTGTATTTTCCGTTCTGCTTCGCATTGTCCTAAATTTCTGTCATTTGTATAAATTATGAAAGCACTCCCAGGAGACCACACACACACACACTCATAAAACTATTGTAAAGAGAAGCATTGCAGGCTATTGCTAGAGGCTATTTTATTGTATATTTTGAGGAAATGTCTCGTTTTCTCCTGACAAATGGAGAAAGTGAGAACTCCAGAGACTCGAATTATTTTCTAAACAGTGTGATTATTCTGTAGAGCTTAGACTAGGAAATGCCACCATAGGCATCTTTGGGGAAGGATGTGCTCTGAGAAGCAGAGGCTGCCATTAGTAAGAAAACAGGGGGGAAAGCACATATTTTCTTAGAAGAGAATCATAGAATCAACTGGGTTGGAAAAAACCTCCGAGATCATCAAATCCAGCCCTTGATCCAACACCGCTCTGGTTACCTGACCATGGCACTGATGCCACATCCAGTCTCACCTTAAAAACCTCCAGGGACAGTGAATCCACCACCTCCCTGGGCAGCCCACTCTGTAAAGAATTTCTTCCTAATATCCAACCTAAACCTCCCGTGGCAGAGCTTAAGACTTGAAGCATTTTGAGATCCCCTATTTGTGTCTATTCCTGGTCACAGCTTGGGTTGTCTTTTTAAAGGCAGAAAAGTTGCAGACTAGCTCTGGTTAATGGGTGACAGATTGGGCATGGGTTAACGTTTGAGTAGGTGACATTGTCACATGTGGTTAAGTGCACTTCTGGTGACAGGGAGCTGCACACTCACTGAAGGACAAGCTGAGAAGACCTGAGGAAGGATGTTTTGGGAGACAGTACACTCTGTGTGTGTATGTTTGGGATGACAAAAAAAGAGGAACTCTGAGGTTTGCTTACAGGATGGAGTGAAATCTGCCTCCTCCTCTTATTTTTTTTCCGAGTAGGCTGTGATGGGCTGCTCAGCTCTGTAGGGAAACCTTTTGCTGACTGTGAAGGTGCTGCTGCTGTTTAAGAAGGTCTCTCAGAAGAGCTGCTGTTTTGATTTGGATTCCACTTGCATTAGCTGCTGTGGCACAGCCGGTGGACTCAATAAGCTGCAGCACTGAGGGAGGTGGGAGCTGTGAGTACAAGCAGTTTCAGTGCATGTGGGGATGGACCCTGGTGAATGTGAATTGCAGGCCAAGCCCCTGCACTGGTGCTGCCAGTGTGACTGGTACAAGGTGCAGAGACAGGCAGCAGGCTCTGGAGACCTCCCTCAGTCCTGGAGCTGTACAGCAGAGCACGGATATTAATGAGCAGTAAAAAGGAACAGCCACTGTAGTTCTTGCAGGTGAACGGCTGAAACCCTGAAGCATGAAGCCCATTTACTTTTCTGACTACAGTTTCAAAAAAAAAAAAAAAAAGAGAACTCATTTGGTAGTTTTGGTCTTGAGGCATAAACTGAGAGCCTATAAAGCTCCCTCCTTCCAACCTCTCTGCTAATGACCATGCAAATATGTGTTTTTTATCAGTAAACTTAAGCAGGCATGACTGAAAGACACTTGGGAGGGATGGGGAGGGGGAAAGTTCTGGTATTCCTGAACTGCACATTACAGGGATAATGAAGCCCCTCAGGGAGCAGATGTGTGTGTGGTGACAATGTACCTTTAAACTGTTATTTCTCTGAGGAGAATTGCTCTTTAAAGCCTGAGAATGTGGTGCTAGGCAGGTTGTGTTCATGGTACTCCTACAGTGCTGCCTTTAAGAAAGGATCATTACTCTCAGCTTTCCTCTGAGCAGGAGGAAGAAGGCAAAAAGAGACAGCTAGTGGAATGGTGGAAATCTCCTAGGATTTGAGGCTATTTAGTCTTCAAATTTCAGTTTTAGGCATTCTCACATTCTTGGAACAGGTCAAACTGTTTCAGATCTCCTCTGCATGCCTTTTCTCAGATTTCTGCAAATCAAATTCTAGATCAGAGAATATTCCCCAGTCAAACCCAAACTTTGCTGCCCACCTCAGTATTTCCTACCAGGCACAGAAGTTATGAAACAAAATGCTGTCAACTGCAGAGCCATCTGTGAGAGTGAGTGAGCTCTTTTAACAGGAATATTAGTCCAATCCGGCTGTTCCTAAGGGAACTGGAAAAACTTCAAGCAGTGGGATTCCTCTTTGAAATGACCCTAAACTTTCAAAACTTCCTCTTCCCAAATTTCAGTAGTCACAGTTGATTTTGAGATGAAATAAATTTTCCTCCTGTGCACCAGAAACATGGCAAAGCTGCAAGAGGAGATGAATTGTGGAGTAATTTTGACTTTGTTCCCATTTCATCACACCTCTGCTTCCAGAATTCTAATCTTTGCCTGCTACCTCCTTCAGATCAGCTGTCTGCTTTGGGGATTTTTTTTTTTTCATTTTCTTTTCTATCTTTTTTGTTGTTGTTGTTTTTAGATAATTCCATCTACAGTTTAGATGCTGACTTAGTAGCTTGCTTGTCAAATAAACTGGAAGAAGGCTGCCTGATAGCAGCCTCCCAAATGCCATGATTTCCAAGTCTCCAGACCCAGTTGGCATGGATTTGATAGTCTATCGCCAAAAAACCCCCAAAAACGCTAACACATATGTTTTCCAGTCTATTAAAAGAGTTAATGGAGCTGGTGAGAGGTGGGTGTGATGAGAGAGTTAAGCTGGCTTTTGAAGTGAGAAGTTTCCTCAGTGCTTCCAGAGAAGTAAGGAGGTAAGTTCTGCTTGTAAGATTGCTCAGTGGGCTACCAGCTGCAAGAATGGCAGGGTGAAAGCAGTGAATGCTGGACAGGTCCTGGCAGGAACTGGCTCTATCCATACGAGGAAAGTGAGACATCAGCTGCACCCCTCTTATAGCTCCCTGAGGAGGGGCAAACGGAAGAGTCACCGTTTGTAATATTGCTACTTGCAGTCTTCTCTGGCAGAGATTCCAAAGGCAGTGCCTTTCTTTGCTCTCTTTCTAACTTTTGCAGGCTTCAATAAGGCATTCTGGAAAATGAGAGTGAGTGAGTTATAGCTGATACTGTAAAAGTCTCCACCGAGATGGATTTGACATTGTCTGGGCTCCAGTCCATTTCCCAATGGCACATCTATTCTTCCCTGATGACAAGAGTGTCATTCCTTTTTTCTAGAGCACTAACTACTAACTTTTTATTATCACTGTTTTTTGCTACACTGAGGCAGTGAGTTGAGGGTTCATAGGGGTCGGACCTGCTTTGGACAAAAGGCTTGCTCTTCATCTATGAGAGCAGCCTCAGTGGATAACTCTGGTGAGGCTGTAATTGAGTCCTGATTACACTTGGTCATTGCTAGTATTGATAAATGGAGAACATGAAACAATTTGTATGCATAATCCCCATTTACACCAGTAGGTAAGGTGTTTACTGCTCAACTACAGAATGAGCAAAATGTGGGACATTTTTCTGGTTTTGGAATGGGTTTTTTTTTAGAAGTACTTAGGCTAAGTTGTGAAGTACAGTTATGGAAATGGCATAGGGTGACCCAGCATATTTTTATGTGTTGTAATATGAAACCATTCTCTAATCATGAATCCTCTTAGTGTTTTTTGTCTCTACTCTTCTCCTGGAAAGATTTCTAACATGATTCTCTGATTTTTGAGCATGTACTTGAACATGCTATGTCCTATTGTAAAGCATTTCCTGGACCTACATCATCTATATATAGCAGCGACTGGGAAGATTTCTTAAGTCTTAGTTTCATGCAAATACTCTATTTATGAGGAGAAATGATCTCCTGGAAAACATTCGTGTGCACACTAGAGCTCAGATTTTTGAAGATATCTACAGTTTGCTACTTCCTTCCATGGGCATATCCACAATCAGCTGTGTGACATTAGATGAGAACAGCTAGTAAAATCTGTTGGGTTTCAGGAACTCCCTGGACCTTGATACGCCAGAAATTCATCTTCTACAACCTGTCAAAGCCTGTGATCAGATTTCTGTCTGGTTAGTGGTTTTCTGAGTCGCTTGTATCTTGTTTTGTTTCTTGCTGCATTGGAGAAACACCTTAGGGCTGATCATAAATGATGTGCAGTCCATACCCTGGTTTCCATGACTGGCAAGGTCTGACTTGCATTGTGGTCATATATTGTTCCTCTTTTTCTTAATGTGTTGAGCAATTTCAGAAGATGACAAAGACAACAAGTTCTGTAGGAGAGAGTCCCTTTGTCCTGCCATCGGTAAAAGGTAGAACAGAAGCTCCCATCCATCACCAGCTGGACACAGCCTGCTTGACATTTCAGCCTTTTTTGGCATCTCTTCTTCCACTGAAAGGTGGATCCAGATTTACTGGGTTTTGCCTCCAATTTTTCCTTTCATGCAAACTGAGGTTTTCTAATGCTGAAGCAACACAAGACTCCTCTGAAGTTGTCCCCTTCCACAGACACTGGGGAGGAGATCCCACCAGTTGAAGCGCCGACCACACTGAACCACTCAGACTCCAAGTTCACCAGGACTACAAAGGGTGGACTTGGGCAAAATTCAGTCTCAGATGTGTGAGGAAACTTGCTGTTCTCCCTCTTTGCTTTTTGGAAGCGCTCTTGTGACCGATCGATAGGGGCATGCAGAGGCAATCAGCAACCCACCTGCCCTTAGGCTGTGACCATGGACTGCTCAGGGCATTCATTCCAGCAATTGTTAGCAGGAAGATGGAGCAGTGCTGAGAAACCAAGAGTATCCCTCAGCTGTATGGGAGCTGCCTAAGCTGCTGAGCTTGTAAGCTGGCTGAATTCACTGAGGAGAGACATTGTGTGGTAGAGTGTCCTTAGCAGCCAAGAGACAAGACTGCCCTGGAGACAGGGGTTCTGGCACATTGAGAGGTCTGAGCAAGGACCAAGGGTTTTTTTTCTGCTTTGAAACCACTCCAGAAAGAATTTACATGCTTTTCTTTTTTCTTTTTTTTTTTTTTTTTTTAATTATTTCCCTTCAAGCATCTTAGTCTGCTGCAATGTCTGAATACGGTCCAATTGGTTTACAAATGTCTTTGTACTGCCTGGCTGCTCATTCCCTGTCTTTCCCAGTGGGGAAGCTGGCCACTCAGAAGGTATTCAGCTCAGAATGGGGAGGAGGAATGAAATCTGGTAGGAAGGCCTGGGGAAGCTGCCACTAATGCCTGAGGTGTAGAGACAGGGTCAGCATGCCTTCTGGCTCCCAAGGGTGGTTTTCTTGTGGGTTTCTTACCACCAGAAAGTAAGGGAATCCTTCACCCTTTCTTCTGTGCTCCCTTAAAACTAGATTGCTTGGCAGCTCCTAATCCTGTAGATAGCTATTTGTTCACTGAATTTTCTCACACCAGCCGGGAAGCAAAGTCCTTCTGTGGGCTTTAATGTATCTGTGTGTTTTAATAATGCATTATTGTTGACTTTGTACAAATATCACTATTTAAGAACTTCAAAGTCTTTGGTTTTCCCCCACCCTCCAGACTTTACTTCTTGCTGCTGCTGTTGTTGACACTTCCATGTGTTTCAGCCTTGGAGGAATAAATATTTGTTTAGCTGTTCTCCTGCTGTGCCTGCTCAGTGCATTTGTTTAATGATGAGTTCAGTTCAGCTTTGCAAGGGGTTTATGGAAATAGATCATCCCAGAAAAGCAAGAGGCTCATTTGCAGACAAGTTTACCCATGTTCTTGTCCCCCTCTTGCCACCTCGTCCCTCTTTTCCCCAGATTTGAGTCTGATTAAATAAATGTGCTTGCAAAACTCCAAGTCAGTTGTGGTGAGGAGTCAAAGTTTTGCCAGTTTATTTCTCCACTCCATTTATCCTGCCCTAAAATAATGAGTAGAAGGTTGGACTCTAGCAAGAAGTACCTGCTGCCCTTTCCTGTTGTTACCTAAATTTTCTTTAATCTGTAATTTTCTTCTTATCATCTAAAATATCAAATCACCTTTTGGCTTATAATATTTGCTTTAGAGCCAAGCCTCTGTTTCAAAACATGTATGTGTTATGTTTTCTCTACCCCAACCTCTTGAGTCAAATGAGAGATTATACTTTTCACTCAAGACATCAAAGTGGTCTATGCCATCAGATTTATTTTTTTTTAAAATGAGGACAATGTTAGCCTCCAAAACCTACATTTGTGCACCTAAATGAAGGTTCAGCTTCCTTTTATTCCTGGAAATGCAGCACTACTTGGCAAAAAAATGAACATGGGATTTTATTAATGCCACTGCCATTTCAAGTGACTTTGCACAGCTGAACAAAGAAAAACACCCACCAAAAAAAAAAAAGGGAATTATAAAAATTCAAACTCTGGAAAGATCCAAATTTTCTTTCTCTGCCCATTTAGAAAACCTTCTTCAAATTATTTAAGCTCCTTATGTTTCACTTTTGATATACAGCAAGTATAATTTTGCCAATAACTACCTTCAACTTCTGCCAGAAAGCAAAAATCACTTCAGTGAAGTAACCCATCAGACTCTCTCTTCATCTGTTTCCGGCTGATGAGGTTTCAGCCTATAGCAGAGATTGTTTTTTATTATGTTTCAGTGCATGACCTGTCACTTGTGCAGCAGAGTTTCATCTGACTACAATCACTCTGGCCCTCCAAGTCATCCCACTGCTTTTTTATTTGTATGATATTTAGAACCTCCTCCATAATGATGATTCATTCCACAGTGTGTCATCAGCAAATTTTGTTGGCATGGTTGTCCTTAACCGTGCCAAAAACTGTGATGAAAATATTATGTAAGATTTATCCCAAGAATCATCTATGAGGAATTCTACTCATAACTTTCTAGCCTGATTAAAATGATAGAAAATAGGAAAAGGACTTTATGTGGAAACTGTATCCCAAAGACATGAACTGGACTCAGCAGATACTTCTACAATTCGTTTTTAAACACAGTTGATGAGATTCCATAACCTTCATAGATACTCTGTATTAGTAACTGAGTCTCCTACTCACTGAAGTACTTCTATCCCTAATGTCTTCACTGAGTCACTTCTCCCACATTTTCTTTGTTTTCCCTGTGCCAGACACAGACAATTAGCTCATTTCCTTTGTGAATGATGCTTCTGCACACACACCCCAATATCCTGTCCTGACACATCAGTTGTCTCCTTACTTTGAGCTGACTCTGTCCAGCTGATGCTGTCATGCATTAGAAGTTCCACCATAGGCATTTGTTTGAACACAAAGCACTATCCTCTGAAGGCAACTTCACTTGACTTAGGAAGCAACCCCCAGAGCATGATCATCTTCCTTTATGTTTCTGAAATTTAACTGGAGTCAAAGCTTCCCTCAGTTTCAGGGTCTCAGCAGACTTTTGAAGGCTTCTTTTGCAGGAACCCGAGAACATTCCCTCTTGTAGACCTGTTCCATGTATCAGATTAACAGTTAAGTTCCCCAACATTCCTTATGAATGCTTTACCTCCTTGTCCCATAGGTATTCAGAATATCCTGAAGGCTTCTTTCATGTAATTTGGTGGAAATTGTATTATACGTACATAGCAGAATGCATTCTGTGTACCAATTACCACAAAGCTAAATATTATGTTACCACAAAGACAAGTTGCATTTTGAAACAACCATATATAATGCTAATAAGAAACCCAATTCCATCTTATTCTAATTAACCTGGAAAACCTTCCTTTTTCCAAATGAGAGAGACTTCAAGACATTCAGAATGTTAATAAACCCACAGGTATTTCTGCTCTTTATATCTCCTGGCATACACTATTCATCAAGAATTCTTGCTCATTTCAGTCTGAGTCTGATTTTTCTCAGTCTAGAGAAATGTAACATTTTGAACCATGGCATCTAATTTTTTAAATGAAAAGGAAATCTTATTTTCCCTGGTTTTGGTAAGAGGTGGAATTCCTAAATATTGACAATGTGTTAGCAAGAAAAGATACCAGCCTTAAGGCTCCATAGGACAACAACTGCATAGCTCAAAGAATTCATCATGGGCACAATGACTGAACAGTAAGCTATGTTAAGGGTCCTTTATGTTCACTGGCAACATAAAACTCTTACAGCCAGAGATATTATGACCTTTTATACAACAGATCCAAGTTGGATCATTTTTTTTGTGGTTGTTACTAGTTTGTGCTGAGCCCAGATTGTCTCAGTCTAATGGTTCTGAGGTTTGTGAATAGAGTCTGAAAATCAAAATGAAATCAGAATCCATTTTTCTGTCTAGCTGGTAGGAACAAGCCTTGAGACTTCAATCAACCTGAAGATGAGCTGCCCTTTAGTCTCCAGATGTCATGCCTTCAAAGGAGAGCTAAAACTCATTTATGGAAATACTTGGAGTCCTCCCCTCCACCCCTCAAATGAATAGTCATAAAGCTGTAGGGTTCTTAAAGCCAGATCTTCAGTAATAGCACAAAATGCTGCCTTTTATACTGTGCTGCTAATGCTGTAGAATAGTGCAGTATATTTTTCCACCCAGAGAGCAACACCCAGTTAACATTTAAGTCAGTGAAGTGGAAATTTCTGTGACCTAATTTAAGAACCAGTCAAATGTCTTAGGTGAGAAAGTTTCACCAAAACGTAAATGCCACTGTATTTCTGCTTTGATTAAGAGAGTCCAGGTTAAGGGGTGGGGGGAAATGGTTATGATACAGGGGAATGCAGTAGAGAAGAAGGAATCCTATATCCAAGTAAGAGTACAGCTTAACTTCTGAGCATGGGGGATCTGGAAGGCTCACTTTCAACTCATGCATATGACAGGCTTGCTTTATGTAATCCAAAAACAGGAGGAGAAAACCTGATATAACTAGGGAACTGAGATTAATTTTGTGAAAGTCTGTGAGGCATTATTTATAGCCTCTGGGCCAGAACTGTGCTTCCTCTCCAGGCCATAATCAAAAAATAGTTCAGTCTCCTATAGTGTAAATGAGACTGGGCAGTGCGAATGAAGCTGCCTTCTCTTTTAACAGGCTCCTTCCCAGCCCTTCTGTTGTTCCACTCCTGAACTCTCATGTCCCTGTGTTCTTCCTCCTGCAGTCCAGTACATCGTTCAACAGAGATGCTGTGAAAGCAGGGACGGGCCGGCGTTTCCTTGGCGGGCTGTTAAACGATACATCCTACTGCTACACTCTGGAAGTCTCATTCTACAGCTACATCTTGGGTGGACCTACTTCTGCTGTCCCCTACACAGAAGAAGCCTGTATCCTTTTGAAATCCATCCTCCTCTTGCAGCACATATGAACTGGGCACTTAAGGTAAATACTTCTATCTCACTAAGAGTTTGCTGAGATAGGAACACACAAGTGGAAATGTGAGTCTGCTTCTGATGCTTTAATTTCCCTCATATTGATCCTCCATACTGTGGAAATTCAAGAAGAGAAAGACATTAGATCAAATAAGCCATTTCCCTCTTGTAGGAGATTGTCTCACACAGTTATTACAGGAACTAGTCCTGGAGAGCCTGTGATCCATTCCCTTCCACAGTCTTCCATTTCTTTCTTCATTTCACTCCTTATTCTCTCATTATCCCTGTGTTTGTATTATTGTTTTAATAGCAAGTTGAAAGTGCATCCTTGGTACTGAGTTAAAACATCTTCTCTGCCTTTGAACTGCAGCCAAAAGGCTCTAAAGGATCCATTAGGTTCTGCAGCTGCCTGGGGGACTGATCTTTAATGCCAGTTGACAAAGAAGTGGAAAGCAAATTCTGAAAACAAAACCGACAAAGTTGTTGGCATTTTTGAGTGCTCAAATAGAGGCACTGTCTCATTCCTCAGAAAACGCATATCCATCTGGCTATCTCAATGTATCAGCCATTTGTAGAATTGTTCTGACTGGTCTTATGATCTGCTTTTATGTTTTTCTTTTTCTTTTTGTCACCATGCTCAATCAAATAGCCAGTGCCCATACTTCAGGCTTGGGTGTTTTATTTCGTTTTGTCATTCTATCTTGGCAGCTTTTGAAATTTCCACAGGATTAGAAACACTGCAGAGGTAGAAAGATTAGTTGTGATTGCCTATTTACCTCTCCACTGCATTTTGGAAGTTGGGGAAGCTTTAGGGTAGCAAGGGGGAAATTTTCATACGAGGCATAATTCTTCACCATCCGTGTATATGGGGACACTGTGAGGCAATAAGAGTGAGGAACAGGAAGCAGGGAAAGTAATTGGTATTTATTTGGGGTTTCTAGTTTGACTCCTCCACTGAAAGAGAAATTTCGAGGAAGGAGGGGGATAAATATATTAAAGTGACTTATCAGGCTTGAGCATTCGGAATACAAGCTCTTTTTTGCCCTGTAAGGTTAACTGTTTCCAAGGAACAGCTTTGTGCCATAAACGCTCGTGTAGTATATCTTGCCACTGAGGAAAACATTTTCATTGCTGTAAGGTTTAGCTATTTATTTTCTTACGTTGGTATTTTGGTGTTTCAAGAACCCATGCCTTGGTTTCACCTTTAATTTTTTTCCGCACTTAGTGCTCATTGTACTGACAGCTGCTTATTTATCTTCCTTATTTATCAAGAACAATTTTTAGAGTGAGGAAAGAGCCCCTATACAAATGAGATTATGATTCCCTTGTGTGTGTTTTTCTCCATGATTTGTAGATCGTACTGGCTTGGTTTCCTTTTCCATGAAGACTCTTGGTTTGTGCTTCACAGGACAGAAGTTTCACGTGTGGGGTCTAAGATCTCTATTTGCTTGGCTTGCCTTGCCTTCTGCAGGCAGAGCTGCTCCATTCTCAGCTCAGTTGTTGTGCCCATCAGCAGCTGGAGCACAGAAAACAGGCCCCAAATCAGAGATCCTTCTTGGAGGTGACGTATGGAAAGCTCAAGCAGCAGCTTGATTTCTGCAGTTATGGTTTCACCTGGCTGGCTGGAACAGGAGAAGCTGTTTTTGACTGGCCTGGAAGACAGCAGGCAGGGGAAGCTCTTTGCCCATGGATTATGCTCCACTGGCATTCTGCCCTGGTAGGTTTTATTATTTCCTTTTCAATGGAGGAATTCTATCAGAGTGCTGCCTATGACAGCTCTTCCTCACATGTGCAGTTTCCTAGTTAGAGAAAGAAATGGAGCTGCTTGAAATAGTCTCTAGACTGGTCTGATCCAACACAGGAGTAGCCACTGGATTTATGTACATCCTATCCTGGCAGGGGAGGAAGTTTCACATCCCTGAAGTGCCTATGACCAAAAGTAAAACAATTGCAGAGCATTCCAATTTAGTCTGAACAGCCCTTCCAAGCTATTTGCAAGTCAGTGATTAATTAATGCTCACATTTTTTAATGGACCTGAACCAAAGACACAGGCAGTCAGTGCATATTGGCCTCCAAGGACAAGGCTGCTTCTATTAACTATCCAGCTACATGCAGGCAGCAAGTCAAGCAAATAAATGAAGAAAATACAATGAGCCCAAGAACTGTGAACTGATAGGGCAAATATTATGGAAATCTACCTTCAAAGATATATTTCTTAAGACTTTTTTCATCCCACTGTGATGCTATTGGGTTCTGTGGGTTGGTGTGTTTGTTTGTTTGTTTTCTTTTGTACAGAAACAGGATCAGGGAGGCTAGGATTGTTCAAAGCTTCTAATGTTGGATTAAAAAGTGGAGACTGAGATTTGGCCTCAAATTCAGGAGACCTCTGGCCTTGAAAAGAGACTACAAAGCAGAAGACACTCCCCATTCAGAACTAGCCATACTGGCTCCTTTTAGAGAACAAAGCAAATTAGGATCTTCAGGTTCTATAGGAATATTAATTTAGCCTAATGTTATTCCTGTTGACAGGTGAGAAAACTGAATGAACTCTGAATAGCCTTGTATTTGCACTGGTGGCATGTAATTATACCTGTTGGCTTCTTTTCTTCACAGCATTTGCAGCAAATAAGATCACTACTCCCTTTCTTGCCATTATATAAATGGATTAGGTGTGTTGGTGGGTTTTATACATCTCTTCATGTTTTGCAGGTTTTACATGCTAACTCTATGATCCATAAAACCCTCTGTATGAGAATGTAATAGATATATTTCTACACTGGGTAAGATTATGCATTTTGTTCAGACTTTGTAATTTTTGAGATAGGTGGATACCTTACATGCATGAAAATGGGAGACAGACTTTCAGTCTGATAAGTGTTTGAATTCTGACATTGTTAGTGTGGACTGTAACTTTTTTTAATAAGAAAAGTAAGAAAATTTTAAAAAAGGATGGGAAGGCATCATTAGAAGTGAAAATCAGTTTTAAATTCCTCCGGTTAGTATGACTGAATGTATTTTAAATGAATTCATTCAGAATTTAGAGGATCACACCTGGCATGTTCTATAAAAACATATTTGGCACTGAGGCTGCATTATTTAAATGAAATCCAGGAGGGAAGAATCTTCCCTCCTGTTCTGACTGGTCTTATGATGTTCTTTAAGGAGGTGCATGTCTGGGGCATATATGGTGGGAAAAAAGTGTTGAATTTCTGGCCTCTTCCAACACAGAGAATTAACATGATTGCACGAATGTCTCAGGCCTCGATTAGCACGATCTCTAATGGTTACTGCTGGAGTGTCTCTTGTATTTTCATCCAGGAAGCAAAGCACTGCATCAGGTGTGGCTTCCTGAATGTCCTGTTATACATTCCTTAAGAGGTATGTGTGTGCCTGGTGGGTCTGTGTCTAACTGATATGTGCCTGGTGTATGAGAAACATTAGGGATGTGTTCTGTAAGCCTGGCTCTGCAGAATACCCTACGATAACACGTGCTGCAGATAACAGTGAACGGACTCTGTTTCGAAGGCATAATAAGAGGATTGTAGGCTTGTCGGCTACTTGCCTGGAAGTGGACACAGAAATGTTTAAAACCCTTCTCACACATGCACACATTTGGTGGTAACTGATTAAAAAGGCAGCACAGCCACAGTTAGCTCAGCACCAGGTGAAGCAGCTTTAAAATGAGCTGATATGCTTCCATTAAATTCCGTGTTTTACTAGGCATTTACAGGACCTATGACACAAGGCTTGTAAACTGCTCTGTAACGCTCACCACCAGCAGCTCAGCTGCTGAGCTGTCTCGATACACACCAGCCTCATGGCTGGGCAAGGAACAGAGGATAAAAGTGGGAGATGAAGGATGAATCCCCAGCTGTAGGACTGAGCACTGCTCTGACAGTGCGCCCGGAATTGCTTCCCACCACAGCTGTGAGCAGCAGCCGCCACAACCTGACCTCAGAGCAGCCAGTAAAGGACTCTCACATCAAGAGCTTTAAAATCTTCCATCGGGTTCCTTTATCAGAGTGTTTGAACTGGGTCCTCGCTGCAAAGCAGGCAGCCCATAACACATAATAAAAGGTTTTACTCTTCCCAAGTCTAGCCATGAGCTAGGAAGATGGAAATGATGGAGACCTGGCAGAAACTGGTATGCTTGTAGCTGATAGTTGTAGGGGAAAATAATCATCAAGGTGGGTGAGCGGCAGTATTGTCAGCATGCCCGTGGCATTTTGTGTATTTTAATCTTAATTTCACGCTTCCTTCAGGTCAGGAAGGCCCCCATCCAAAGGTGAGCCTTCAGTCACCTATGTGTAGGGCTTTACTTAACATTGAAATCAGGAGACTGGAACCCTGGACCAAGGCTTTAGTGGAACAGGTTTACTTTGTACATCTTTTCTAAGCACATCCCCTCTTTGATTTAATGGCCTCAATATAGAGAATGAATCTAATGAAACTTCTTTTGTAAAAAAAACTGAACAAAAAAGAAAAAAATCATCCCATTTTCGAAACCATGGGTGGAGAACACAGAAGAGACATTACTAATATTTTCCCAAGGTAGATCTTTTCACATTACAAACAGCTGATAGATTATGTCAATACTTAAAACACAATATAGCTGAATCAACTCGCAAGGATATCACTTGGCATTTTCCATTTCTCTGAATGTACTGAATTGGAGGCTTGCATCCCTTCAACAGGGTGTTAGTTGCACTCCTGAACCCTCTCCCCTGTTGTGGGCTTAAAGATGTATTTATGTGGCTACAGCCACAGAATGAAAGCTTGGATTGATGCCCAACAGGATCTCTCATCTTGGACTCTTGACACAGCTGGGATCACTGGGTTCATTCTTATTCTAAACTTCAAGCAGAATATCTGCCTGCTGCTTGACTGGGGACTTGGGTAGTTAAATCCCCTGGAGGAAACAGTCATTTGCCTACATCCAGATTCCTTTTAAAGAGTACTTGGATCTCAATAAATGCCTATCCTGGGGAAAAGAAATCTGTATGCAAACTACAATTCCAGTAAGAGCATCTATAACTTTTAGAGCTTCATGGACCTGCCAGTCCCCTAGGGCAAATGTACTTGGTTATTTTGGGCTTTTTTAAATTTCTTTTTTTGGCAACTGCCTGTCCTGATCCTCCCTAGCTCTGCTAGTGATATCCTTAAGAGAAGATCCTCATGAGCCAGATTATGGCACTTGCAGCTTCATTCCCACCCAGTAAAAGCAACATTACTAGGAAAAGCCAATGAGGTGTGAAAGGCTGTGCTGATAAAGCTGAGGGAGCTCTGCAGAGGTTATCCAGTGCAGCTTATGTTTGAACTTGAGCTAGAGCTTGTTGCCAAGATGATTTCAAAGTAAATCAGGCACATACTTAGGTAAAGACTTCCAGAGGTCTACGTCTCCATCCTTCTTCTGCTAAGCTTCTAGAAACAGGGTCCTTTCTGTGTCTTGCAAAAGGTGGTATTAATCCTAATCCTGCAGATTTTCTTAACAGCGACCTCCTTACATGTCTTCTCTCTGTTATTTGGTTATTTCCATGTCTAAGGCTGTCTTGGAGGAAAAGAAACAAAATCCTCTTTCAGCTCCCCAGTCTCTGTGAAAAGTGTCAAGGTTTACAACCACAATTTCAAATGCCCTTAATATTACTGGAAGCATAGAGTTAAATTATAGAGTTGTAAAGTTACTTTATAGTGATAATGCTGTCAAGCATCAATATCTCTGCCCCAGGGCACCATGGAAACTCAGTTAATGATATAAGAAGCTGATATTTTTCAGGTTTGCAGCTGTTGGCTCATACCCAGAAGGAATCTCTGTGTTTGTTCATACTGGGTATATACAGTGGGACCTGCTCAAAGAAAATTAAGAAACAGTGAAAGTCTGTTTAATGAAGTGCAGTGGAAAGAAGGTACAAAGCAGTACATGGGGTTGCAGTCTGCACACCTCTCCCCCTCACAGGATTCAACAGAGTGGACAATGCTGTACATAAGTACTTCTTTACTGTAAGAGAGGGTGTTTGTGGGGGAGAGTTTATATTTATATGTAGTTTGTTTATCTAGTTGCCTGTAGTTCTGACTGCATCAATCTATGCAAATGCTGTCTGTGAGTATTAGTAAAGAAATGGAAATTAAGGCAAGCAACTACAGACAACTTAGAGAAATGTATAATTTTTGTAATGGATTTCCTAGGGCCTGTATCTCAAAGTGCTTTGATAGCTGCAGATGAAAGATGCTATAAAAGTGCAAAGTGTTATGACAAAGGTGGCTTTTTCTTTTAAAGAAAGATTTTTTTTTTTTTTTTCCTTAAATGTGGAATATCAGTCTTGGAAAGCATCTTCAAAATGCTTCCTGGGGATTTAACCATATGATTCCAGTTACATTTTGGCTGGGAGCCAGGTATCAAATACCATGCCTGTAATTGAGGAAACGGTCTTGCATTTAGCTGCTGCAGGAAGAGTGGTCTCGAGGAACTGGCTCATTTCTGTGTGTGCTTTGCATGCTGCCTGCATGGCTTTCTGTGGGGAAGGAGGGAGAGCAGGTCAGACCCACAGGCCTGTTTTAAGTAGAAGTGAGTTTGTAAGCTGAAGATCTAATCTTGAGGGGAATGAAGCATTTCAGAAGTACTGAAAGCCTACGAGTCCTATCAGATTTTAAGGCACAAACCAGACTGAGCATCATGGTTTGCTCCAGGGTTGTGTTGTCCTAAGCATTGTAAAGGAGGTCCCCGTGAGGATGCAGATTAATTTTCTTCCTCTTGTGTACATGGGTTTCTTTCCCAGGGATACTAAGGTACATGGAAGAGAACAGATGTTGGTTGTGGGACCAGAATGTAAGCAGCGTGCATATCCAGACCCACAGAAATGCTCTCAAGTCAGTTTTAGACAGAAATGCAGGATTTTGTCTTCTCTGAAGAGCAAGAAGACTTCAGTAACTGTGAGTTGTACTAGGGAGTTTGAACAGGTTGACTTAAGAGCCATCAATATTTACAACCTTACTTGGGAACAGGGAGCTTGTGGACAGCATCAGCATCTTAGGGACACGTGTGCAAATATCACCCCTGCATCCCACTAGCTGTCTTCAACTCAGTGCTGGTGGAGGATGTGCTCTTTAGCCTAGGTGGGGCTGTATCCAGTGACACAGCAAGACTGATACTCATAAGCCAGCCAAGATGAGGAAGCTCAGCCCTAAAAATGTTCTTATATCTAACGCAGCCTTTGGGGTCTCTGTTGAGACACTGCATGCTAACTGGTACCAAACTGTAACTAAGGTTTTGCTGACTGAAATCCTCATCAGTGCTTTCCATTGAAGCCTATCAATGACCCTTGGCCTGCAAGCACAAAGCTCTCTAATTCAAAATGGTTTTGATATTTGTATATATAAAAAAAAAATTCGCCAGTTAATACTAGAAATTGTTACATTTTTCTGTTAGTATTCCTTCTGAACACAGGAAAAAAATAACTTAGACCGATCAAAAGTGATGCTTTGCTGAATGGTTGGAAGGTGAAGTTGGTTACATAAGTGATGGCAGAGTTGTTGGTAATATAAGCAAGGGGGGAAGCTCCCTCCAGACACTGCTGCTATCCTTCCTGGAACTGGCTTTCAGGGGTTTAAGTGCCCCCCTTATAAACTTGCTTTTCCATAAACTTGTATTTTTCCATTGTCTTAGAAGCAACTTAGACAAAACTAAGCAAATAGAACTGATTGCGAGGCTCTTGGGTGCTCAGGACACCATACAAACGCTATTAGATTCATAGTTAGAATAATTCTTTGGTAAATGTTAAATTCCTATTAGTAACACTTGCTAAACTTAAGTGCAAAGGAAAGGGCAAAACTAATCTGAAAGGCAGTGGAGAGCAGGGCTTAAAAGATATTAACAATTTGTTGGAAATGTCTGAGGGGAGTGGTTATTATAACTAATGTCTGTGGGTTGAAGACTTAGGTTAGGAAAGGGCTTTAGCCAGTGCTGTGCTTAGAAGCTTTCCCAAATGTCAATGGGAATGAAGAGGAAAAAGAAAGGCATTCAGAAAGAGGCGTTTCCCAAATAGCAATAAACAGCAAAATTGCAGTCTCTGGGATAGGTCTCTGCTTTTCTGCTGGCCTGTAGTGATGGTGTTTGTGTGTCTCCATGTTTGTCTCCTTTTTGCCCTTCTCTGTGTCTCTTCACTTCTGGCTCAGTCTTCTCCCCTGTGCCTGCCTTGTCTGTATCCTCCCCATCTTGTTGGCAATTTTAGGTTGTAAGCCCTCCCCCTGCCTTTCTGCCATCTTATCAGACTTCTTGAAGGAGTTGTATGATTAATCAGACACACCCAGTCTCAGCTTTTTCGTTCACTTTTTACTGTCTTTCACCTAAACTATTTCTTCTTTTTTATTTTGCTACCTAAAGGCTTGGTAGAACTTATTGGTGATTAAAGGGAATTCTAGGGTGGGAGAAGTTGTTATTTTTTAACTATGGCTTCTTTAGTCCCAAATACGAACATTATGAAAGGGCATCAGAGGTGTTTTTTAGAAAACCTGGCAAAGAAACAAGCTTCCTTCTGTCTGCGTGTCTGTCTTTCTCAGCTGCTTGACCAATTGCAACAGAATTTGACAGTGATAAAGGTCTCAGCATTATTACATTCCTATGAGTTTCATGAAAAATAGCTGGCTGAATGAGCAGAGAGACCAAAATTAATCTCTCCAGTAGGGACAGCTGCATCTCTATTGTTAGAAACCAGGGGAGGACAGTAGGCATGAAAGTCACAGGAAGCAGATCCAACATCTCCTTTTCTCCCCTAACATCTCTGCAAACCTTAACAAAGGATGTCTCATGGCATTCTGAAAAACACATTGCATCTTCCCCATCAAACCATTGCTGAGATAAGCCAGAAACCTGTCAGGTGCAGTTCACAGGTGAAGAGAATACCCATTTAAGCCAAGGCCAGTACATGCCCACCCCAAGCCAGCTGTGTTGCTTGTCACCCAAAGGTGAAACTTCATCCACGGTTCGGATCAACAAGGCCAGAACATGTGTCAGACAGAAACTAAAGATAACCTGCAGCTTTGATCTAGTGCTCAGAAACATCTGTGTTTTGATAAGTGCAGGATGGGTCTGATGCTCTCATGTCTCATCTCTTAAGAACAGAACAGCCAAGTCAGTTCAGATCAAAACTAGTCCTCTGCAGCGTCTTGTCTCTGACAGAGGCCAAAATAAGGTGCCTGTGAAGAATTTAATAACAGAATAAGCATATAACTCTTTTGCCTGAATATTTTTGGTTTCCAGCAATTAGTGGTTTGGGGATCTCAGAGCCAGAGAGGTTAGAATCATGAACTCATTTAGGTTGGAAAAGACCTCTAAGGTCATCAAGTCCAACCATTAGCCCAGCAGTGCAAAGTCCACCACTAAACCATGTCTGCAGGTGCCACATCTACATGTCTTTTAAATGCCTCCAGGAATGGTGACTCCACTGCTTCCCTGGGCAGCTTGTTCCAGTGCCTGACAACCCTTTCTGTGGAGAAAGTTTTTCTAATATCTAGTCTAAACCTCTCCTGTCACGACTTGAGGCCGTTTTCTCTAGTCCTATTGCTGGTTATTGGGAGAAGAGAGCAAGACTCACATGCTGATTATATCTGAGCTAACATTCAATGGATTTGTCTCCCTTGAACCTGTGAACATTTTTAGCATCCACAACATTCTGTGCTAGGGGTTTCCATAGCTCAATAACGTCTTGTTTGTTTTTAGCCTGCCACCTGCAAGCTTTATTTTGTGATTCCTAGCTGTTACACTGGAAGCAGCATTGGTCCCCTCAGCTGCCTTTATTTCACATTTGAAGTCTCATAGCCAACAGTTATTTATTGTCTGAGTACTTACTGTGTACATCATAAGCAGAAAAATATTACCAGATCGGGTAATCATGTCTAGAGTTGGTCTGTCACCTTGTATTTTCTCTCTAGTTACACACAACTGTAGGAGTTGCCAAGCAATGGAGAATCAACTCCAGTGACTCTGATGGCAGAATTGGTACTCGCTGTGTGATTTTTATTTGCATTCGGGATAAATCCCACCCTGGTCACATGAACAGCAGGTATGAGCATCGAATGAAAGATAAAGCTTTCAGTTTCAGAGTACACACTGTCGACAATGTGTGTTTGGTTCCTGATGCACTTAACAGTCTGTGCTTGTTCTCCTGTACTCTTCTTTTCCCAATACTTAGGAGGGATTCAGAACTTGTTAAATTAACTGAATTGCTGTTCAGGATAGGAACTAATGCCTGTTGGAAGAATTACAGTTTTGAAAACTGCAATATCCCAAATACTTTGCTTTCTGTCATTATGATTGGTGTGCATCACTCTTCCCAGCAAACCAACGGTCCCACGGCCAGGTTGCATTCATGATTCTGTCAGGCTGGTTATTTCTTTCTCTAAAACTAAGCAATCCTTATTAAACCAGCATCTGTCATATGACACCACAAAAGACCAAACGATAGGTGACAATCCTTTCTTCTTTTCTCCATTGCCCAGTCCCTCAAGAAATCCATTGTGAATGTTAACTACTGAAGACCTCTCAAATAGCAAAGAGGGATCTTCAATGCAGTGGAGTGTCACATGTAGCAAAAGCTTACACCGACTGGGCCGGTTTCTGTAGACATTTGGCTGGACCAATGTTGGGGGACATGTGCAAAGTGAGATCTCTTCCCAGCACATCAATATATGAAAGATCTCAAGCTTCCTTTCAATTACTCGTTAAGCAGGCTGTTCAAGTGGAATGTAGCTGGTTTAATCAAGACAGGGGATGGAAATGACTGGAAGGATCCAATTGTCTTCTTAATGTCTTTCTAGAGGAGAGAGCAGCTGGACTGCCAACGCTCCTAGGTGAAATCAGGACTGCGTTATTCTGCAAGCCCAAGGGGAGAGACTTTACAGTACTTCAGTCCCATTATTTCTGTTTTCAAGCCTTTTCACTGCTGAGATTCTGCAGATTTCTTCAAGGTCTGATAAGTGGCTGGTTCTGTTGGCAGAATACAGCTTCAGGCTCCTTGTTTCTTCCTGTGTAGCAGGGATACCTCCACCTGAGAAGATGCCCATGACTGCCTGTTAGCAGTCTGACAATCTCATATTCTTGCTGTGATACTGTGAAGATTTGAGATTAGGCAATTTCTGGGCCAACAGAGTTTTCATCCTAGTGTTCCTTCTTCCTTACTTAATGATTCCTCTTTGCACTGCATCCCTCACGTTTCTGCCATGTAGAATTTGTTGCATTGACTTTCTTTCCAAAGTCTGCCCAGAAGGACAGCTTTCCTTCAGTCAGGACACAGAAAGGGCCTGTGTCTCTAGAACCATCAATATTTTTCTTGAGATGATAAATGAACTGCCAATAAACTGAGGCAGCTGCCAGATCCATCTGAGAAACAGACCTTCAGACCCAATTTATCCGTGCTTGGTTTATTTATGTGTCTGGAAACTTTTGGGATGCAAACAGAAGGATAACCACTCTGAGGCAGCCACTTAGATGGTCTAGATGGATGCAGTAGGAGTTTATGGACTGGTTCAGATACGTTAGCTATTGCTTTCTGCTCGCCTATCTCAAATAAGAAAATGGCTTCAGATTCATCACAGGGAACACCACAGAAAAGAAACAAAGCTCCCAAAGCAAGAGCTAAATTCTCATACCTGCTGTATCATTCAGTTTGTTTTTCTTCATCTCTTCTGATCTTCCTCGCCTATAATTCAGGTTTTTGCATAATCTATGAAATTTGTGTTGTCAGGAGTTTTCTAAGGAGATGAGGCATGGCTGATTGCATTGTGCCTGGAGGGGCGGGACCAATTTATGTGCTTCAGTGACTAAGGTTTGTACAGAGACCAGTTTGGATTTGAACCAGATGATACAGTTGGGAAAAGCAGGAAGCCTCTGTGTTTAGGATCCTTTGCTGGACAGCAGGCCTATCTGTGTGTTTCATTTACATTCACCCTAAAATTTCTGAGCCCCTTTTTTTTTTGTTTGTTTGTTTTGTTTTGTTTCAACCAGCAAGAGTTCTCAGTGGTATTAAGTCTGGGCAAGTTTGATGAGAACAGCCTGCTGAGCAAAGGAAAGGGACTCAACTAATGCCTCTGCTGGGGGCAAGGATGGAGTGAGTGTAAATGTTACTGCACACCAGAGGGTCTGTATGGGGGAGTAACTGTAAAATGCTCCAGCACAGAGAGAATTTCAGCTGGCACATGATCGATATTGCCGAAGGAACCTGGGTTATGGACCTGCGTGATCCAAGAGCACCAGCTCCAGCTCTTTGCTAACAGGGGGACTCAGGCAAGCCCAAGGCAGCAAAACCAGCGAGGATGAGCACTCGGTGTCAGCTCTCGGGAGCAGAGAGGAAGGCCCGGCATCCTGATGCCTCTTGGCACCTCCCCGTAGCTGTTCCGCAGGGCAAGGCTGGTCCTCCCGGGGCGGTCCCCCCTCCTCGCCCGGGCCAGCAGCGGCCCCGCGGCTCCTCTTGCTGTAGCTCAAGTGCCCTCTTCTGGCACCGACTGCGCCGTTCCTCCACTGCAGCCGACCGAGGAGCAGTGGATGTTTTTCTGATGGTTGCTGAAATCAGGAACAAAGCAGGTCTTCTCTCCCTTTGCTTTCCCTCTCTGTCTGGACTGCCCCAGAGTTGGAGGATACAGAGCATCCCTGTTTTACCAGCCTGTCCAGGCCT
The DNA here is from genome assembly GCA_036023395.1 of Myiotriccus ornatus. NCBI lineage: Eukaryota > Metazoa > Chordata > Aves > Passeriformes > Tyrannidae > Myiotriccus > Myiotriccus ornatus. The sequence goes on from JAYRBT010000005.1 coordinate 7,638,294, forward strand.
AAGCTTTCTTGTGGCACAGTGCTGTGCAGGAATTGTGTTTGCATCTGAGCTCATTAAATAAATATACTTTTTTTCTCTTTTGTCTTTTCCCCCTCTGCCTTACCTTTATCTGTTGTAAATCTGTAGCTGTCTCGATTACAGATTGGGGTGGCCTTTTCCTTCTCATGTTCTCTGCTCTCTGTTGTATAAATCGTCTCTTGGCTTTTCTTGACCTGTTGCTGTCAATAGTTTTCACCACGAGTCCCAATGGTATCTAGATTTGACCTCTATTGATTACCAAGAAGTGGCTGGTGATGAAATGAGGGGAGAGGGGAACATGCAGCTGCTGTAGGAGAAGTGCCCATCCTGGCTGGAAAAGGGAAGTTTGGATCCACTTGCTAATGTCAGTTCAAGGTTAGCAGTACACAGCACAGCAACTGCATCTGTCTGCAGAGGGATTTAAAATCAACCCCAAGAAAAAGGAGTTTCCTGCACTGCTTTATCACATCAGTTACCATCACAGGCCTTTGCATGTGCTTTGGATTTTCCTCTGTGTTTAAGGAGCATTTCAAGCCATAATTGATTATAGCTGAATTTGTGTTACAAATAGGGAACAGGAGGTCAGGACATCTACGCTACAAGACGAGACTGAGCCTGATTCCCATTTAGATCCTTTACAGCAGAAGGGTAGTGGTTTTTTGCCCTGGTTACAGGCAGTGTCTCAGCTATCAAGTACAACACTGTATTAATAATTCTGTACTTATTGTAGGCTCTCTGAATGCAAATCCCTAACACACAAGCTGGATTGGCATAAACCACTTTAGGAAGCACACGTACAGTTTGCACTGCCCTCCACTGCCTTTATGAGGAGTAAAAGGAGCTGGAGTCAGGGTTGCCAGGTTTTGCAAAGTGCCGAGCTGAAAGTGAAAATCCAGCTTCTCCCTTCAAGGTGAAAAGGACATCGGAGATTCTGGTGGTTTTGGTCTGCCTGAGGATCTTCCTGCAGTGGTCCCTGCTCTGTTTTATGCATTTTTAAACTGTCATATGCTGACACTGTTTTTTTTTCCTGGTCACTTCACTATCAGTTTAATAAGGTCTTGGGACTGAAGTTCAGGGAATGTGACTTCTAATAATGTGATTTTATTTAAACTCTGTGCCTGTGTTTCATCTTGCATTCCTTCTCAGTCCCAGGTGCTTAGACGGAATTTAGGCAGAGATGGTCTGTGGCTGTGGATAAGTACAACACCCCTGCACCAAACCCAGGAGTGCAGGGACAGGTAAGACCACCAATGCCAAGCACTGATGATGAGACAAGCTAAGAGTTTCCAGCCAATACAAGCTGAGATATTAAAGTAGTTAATGTGAGCAGACATAATTGAAGAACATAGACAATACTCAAAATTTACCTTATGAATTTCAATGTGATTATCTGAAATATGATATAGGGATATAGAGAACATAGTTGTCCTCTAACATTTCACTTAAAGGCTGCTGCTCTGCATAGGAAAATTTATACATGTGAGTGTGTGCTACATTAGATATGCATATATGCCATAGCTTTTTCTCTCTTAAGTACATTTTCAGGATTCATGAAGGAAATTAATTAGGACAGCGAGGGAAACTCGCAGGCCTCTCTTTGTGGGGGGGAGCTCCAAGCCACCACTGCACTGAACAAAGATGCCCCTCTATCAGGCCTCTGCAGACAGACCTGAAACTGGAGCAGCCCAGAGTAGCGGTGCTGAGAAGTTGTTGCGATAACAAGGCAAAGCAAAGTGTAGCCTAACGGGATGACAGCACAAGGCACCAAAAATAGGTGGCTTTTGTATGACTATAATAGCACCACCTGCTTTCAAAACGTTAGTCATCCTGTAAATGTGTCCATTCCAGCGAATATCCTTGTGGGAGCTGACACAGAAATCCATAGAAACGAGGCACTGAATCTGAGCAGAGAAAAGGGAGAAGAGAGCGGGGATGTGTGAGGCTGAAAGGAGCTGCTGGCGGGGGAAGAGGAGCAGCCTGGGAATGTGTGTGTGGGTGTGCATGGGGTAGCACAGAAGTTCACATGCTCTTGAAGGGAAGAATTTGTTTCCTTCTCATCAAACCTCAGCCCCTGCTGCTTTCTTTGATTTTTCTCTAGCGGGGCCAATCTAGGCACTCAGCGATGATAAATAACCCAGTATTACAAGGTGACATGCACAGTGACACGATAATATGGAGAGAAAGAGAAGAACCCAAAGGGACGTTGTTTCTGTGCAATTCATTTATTTCCCAAGTGTGCTCTGCAGCGCAGGCAGTTTGGGAATCCTGTCCCACCAGCTCCATCTGCAGCCTGGTGAGGGGCCTGAGGGGAGCTGGGCAAACCTCAGACCTTGCTGCTGTAACCAGTCTCTCAAAAAGCTGTATTTTTCCTGTGAGCTTTGTTTGCAGTGACCTTGGTAGGATGCTTCAGTCCTGTTTTGATTGAGGGCCTTTTGGGACCTTATGTTTGATCTGAGGTTAAGGGGTCGCTCTGCATGTCACGATACCTGCGCTCGACTGCGAACTCCCCTAATGTTTCCCTGCCTGGCCTCACGTTGGTCGCACCATCTCCCTCCCCACGTTTCCCCATTAGCAGGCTTTCAGCTTTGCCATCATAACAGGTTTTTTTAGCATTGCATTTCTGTGCAATTTCCTGGATTTTGTCAAAGCAAACTGAGAGCAGAAGTGGTGTTGTGCTGACACACTCAGTGCATCAGCAGGGCTGAGCCTTCAGCTTCCCCGAGCAGGGTGCTGTGTTTGGGCTCACAGAATAGCAAGTTGTCGTTCTCTGTTGGACCAACATAAGGAAAGAAAAAAGGAACATTTTGACAGAGGGTTTCCTGGCCATTTACTGGTGACTAGGGATGTTCGTGGCTCTGTAAAGAGCTTGCAGACTCGGTGCCTGTCCTTTCCTCTCCTAGTTTTTTCTTGGATGAAAATGCAGGACAGGAGAAATGGCGTTGTCTAGACAATGACACACTGCTAGGACACAGTCTAGTGAGATAAAAGGAAAATGGAACAGGCATACAGAGCAAAGTGATTTGCCTAAATCTGCACAACCAGATCTCCTGACTCCTTCACTCTCCCTCCTGTGGCTTCTCCTTAGGAGATGAAGTTGATTGATTGAAATTGCCCTTTTTACTGATTACCATTTTAATAATCTAACCAGTTATGTCAGAAATCCAGCACGAGGGGTGGGGTTTTTTTGGTGCAATCTGTTTGTTACTTGCGTTTCTCACAGGTGGGCACCAAAGTCAGACTAGTTGGGTACTCTTTTTATTTACCTTTGGGTTTGTGTCCTTGTCACTCAGGTGTAGCATAGCGTTACTGCTGCATTCTCACATGATAGGGGAATATTCTTACTGCAAGGAAGAGAAAAATTAAAAACAAAACCAACCCCATCCCAGGAAAAAAAAGGCAAACAAACAAAACAAAAAACAAAAACCACCAAAAAAACAAACAAACAAAAAATCACCAATCTTCAAAAGCAAATCTTGATCTCATAGGTCTTGTGTAAAATCTCTTTGCGTATCTGTGCATGCTCCATCTCCTTGACGATTGTCATCCTGTGTAAAATTCCTGTTTTCTGAGTACAGGATGGGAACTATTGATGTCTTCTGCTGTGACATTTCTGTTTCCCCACAGCCCCCTTTGCCTGTTCATAGTTGTTTCTCGTGCCACATCTGACTGGTCTTCAGTGCTGATAGGGAGTCTTTGCCTTGGAGTTTTACATGACTTACACTTAACTGACCACCCCATTCCTTCAAGGTTTTAAATAGGTGAATAATAACCCAGCTTCATGCCCCAGGGTTGTGGTTCTTGATGGGTTTTCCCACATGCTGTCAGCCTGAAAATAAATAATACCTGGAAGAAAAAGGGGCTAAAATCATGCTAAATCTGCTCTTTTTGCTGAGAGCCAAACAGACTAGTGGCTGGAATGCAAGAAGAAAGGATATTCCTATTCCCTGCTCATTTGGCTGACAACGTAATCACTCAGAGTAATAAATCTTCATTGGAAACTTAGATGAAAATGGAAAAGGAACGAGAGTGCTTTCAGAGAAGAAGATGGGAGGGGGCTTGTGTCTCTGCTGAAGCCCAGCCTCAGAGGGAGAGTAAAAGGGCTAGAGAAGCCCCTGCTGCTGGGTGCAGGATGGCCCTCAGTGCCCAGGACTGTGCCCCACGGCTTGTCCTCCTCAGCCCTGGTCATCCCCCAGCCCTGACCTGTGCCCCTCTGCTCCCCACAGGCCCGGGTTTGAGGAGCAGGGGTTGTGTGTCTGCTGAATACACCTGAGCAGCACGAAGGGGCACAAACAGGGGCCAGGAATAAATGGTAGAGATCTAGAGCAGCTGGCTACCTGCTGTGCTTGCTCTGTAACCCTTCAGGAGCCAGCACTTTCCTACAGCCTCATGAGCAAACAAGGACAGAAAAAGCAGCCACAGAGCTGAAACATTTTATTTCCCCCGCTGGGCCTGCCAATTAACCCTGTCAGGAGCTGGAAACCCACACTGGGCGCATCAAGAGACAACGAGCTGCGGAGGGGGAGTGCTGGAGGAAGGCAGTGGAGGGATCCAGTCACCCCCCCATAGCCCTGGAAGAGCTGAGCTGTGGCACAGGGACAGTGGGAGTCAGTTTGCAAGCACCTCCATGCTTCAGAAACTGCTGCAGGGCAAACAGAGATGCCGAGCACTAGCTCCTCGTGGGATTCCGTCTCCCAGCTCTCTGCCTGCTGTATGTCTGTCTCTTTGCAAGTGCTACTGTTCTTGCCCATCCCCTAGATGCTGTGTAAACTGTGTTGGTTTTGCAGTGTGTTTGGAGGGGTTGAAGGGGCTGGAGGGAAGAAGGAGGCAGCAAAGGCTCTCCCCTCTCCAAAAACTCCCTGTCTGCAATTCATTCTGCTCTCGATGTGCTTTGCTGCTTGGGTCTTTGCGTGCAAGCTGGTTGCCTCTTCCTTTGCTCTAGGGAAGGGAAAGTTTGAGCTGGACTGAAAATAAGGGTGACTGGGTGAGTTAGATGAAGCATGGGTCACACAGGGCTTGCTTTGGTTGCTCCTCTTTGTCAAATGTACCAGGTGATGTGTGGAGAGCTGGGTTAAGATGAGAGAGTGAGCAGAGCAGGGCACTGGGATTGGTGCCACCCAAAAGGAGACTTGCTCCTTTCACTGTGAGGATGATGAAGAACTGACTGTACACTGGGGCTGTTTGGCATCTTAGGTGCAAGTTTGTTGCAATTACTTGGTTTATTTCCTCCAGCATCACCTGTTGTGTTTCTATTGAAATCATCCAGGTGACACTATAGATGAAATCTGTCCCACAGTCACCTCTGTAGCTTTTGGACCAACAAAACACACTGAGCCAAATCAGAGAGGCAGGCACAGTGTTTAATTAGGATTGCTTTTATTCTTTTCTGTAGAAATCAATCCTTCTTTCCACTTGCTACTTTCTTTGGGATTAAAAATCAGGTGTGGTCCCATCTGCTGGGGGACCTCGTGACTGGCACAGTGGTCCCACATGTGGTGATGGGTGAGCCCAGCCCTGCAAGCCCTCTTGTCTCCCTGGCCTCACCATATTACACACCCTTTATAGCTCCCTAATCTTCTCACTTCTAATTGCCTTTCCAGTGCCTCTTGGACACCGGTGAGCTGTGAGGGGGTGACATGCAGCTCTCCCAGCCTCAGCAGAGAAAGACGGCATGGCTTTGGCAGGGAAGGATAGCACAAGTGGAAAATGAGGGGCTGTTTCAGAGTTGAGTAATGCAGAGTTAATATTCTGACTCTCAGGCCATGAAATCGATCTTCCAGGTGAATTTGTGGTCTCTCAAATTCATTTTGGGCACGACACGCACCTCAAATGGAACGGGCTGCAGCTCTTGACGTCAGTAAATGCTTTCTGCCCTGCAAAAGAACACAGCTTGGATTTCATCTTGTTTTTACACCTTCACTTCTCCTTGTAAGGCTCATTGTCACCAACGGGTCTGGTGTCATCCAACTGCGGCAGTGAGACCAACACTGTGCTGCAGAAATTCCCAGAGCACAACACTCGGCAGCTGCCAAAGCTTTCTGCTGGCACCTGCTCAAGGCAAGAGAGAGAGAAATATCACTTTGTCTGCCTCCCTTCATTGCTGCCCACCAGGAACCAGCAGGGACAGCACTTTACTCCTCTGCTTGAGAGACACACAGGTTAGAGGAGTGAGGCAGACGCCTTGAGCCTTTTGGGCCCTTTCCACAACCCATGTCCCCTTTTTCCTGTCCTGCTTTTTTCCAGTCAAATTGTAGCTGCCCCATATCACTGCTCCCTGGAAGGCTGGCATGGAATGGCATTTTGCCGTGCTTTTCTTCTCTTGTTTCCCACCTGCCAAAGTCCTTCCTTTAAATGTCACGAGTCTAATTGTTTTGGGTATGAGAGTTGGCAATGACTGCATTTGGGCAAACAAAAGGATACTTTCAGCAAGGCAGTTCTGTGGAAGATCAGATGTTTCTGAGGGTTGTGGGGACAACTCTTCTCTCACCAGCTTTCTCCACCCACCTTCATTCCCTTCTAACTCGTGGGTGGCTGCTGTCTCCTTGTCTTTCCATCTAAACTGAGGTGGTAAAAAATGTACTAAACCCCTTCTTTGTGGAAGAAATTTTGCAAGTTGTGAATGTCAGCTCTTGTGCCTCTCACTTTTCCAGCTAGCTCAGCTCTGAGCAGTGGAGCAGACAGTTTGAATGACAAGAGGAGGCATCCTAAGTCCAGATATTACACAAAGTGCATGTGGGAGAAAAAGTGAATTTAGTGCTTGTCACAGCTCTGCAGTGAACAATACAAAGTGCCTGGAGGTACAGAAACAGTGCAGTGAGCATGTTGTGCTGGTCCTTGCCTACCTGGAGCTAAATAGGGCCTTTCTCTGAAACTGCAAATAAGGGGTGGATTTTTGTATCTGCCTGGTGCTGATTTGGTGGGTGTTGTGCTGGCTTGGGGACCTGCCACGGGCACACAGTGTGTGCAAAACAAGGTCATCCTTTCCCCAGTCCTCCAACAAGCAGCAGAAGCAGTAGCAGGATTGTACCCAGCCTGCAAAGCTGGCCCTGATGCCTTCTCCTTCCTCTTGCAGCAGCAAATTGCCGGGGTGACCTAAGAAAGTCATCAAGGTGCACGCTCTCAGTGATCTGTGCAGTCTCTTGTCCACTGTCTTCCCTTAAACCTGCCAGGTCTCTCTTCTCATTCCCTCACTGCTCACCCCACATTCTCTCCTGTCCACAGGGTAAAGCATGTTTCTGTGCTCTGCCTCTGCCATGTCCTCTCTTCTGAATGTTAAGCTCTTAATGTCCTTGATTTTTGGCAGCAAGGTGTTCTGCAGGTCACCAGGGGAAACAATCCCTGAGCGAGCCCTCCATGCGAGGTCTAGTCCTACCTGGTCTGGGCTCTCTATGGCAAGGCTATATACTTTGGTAAAGCTTCAGTTCAACTGAGCAGATATAAAACAGAATTAATCCAGGAGCTGTATAACTACATCACCCCAAAATGGCTTTAAAATGCCTAGATATAGTGTGAAGAAATATTTTGTTATATTTATTTTAATTGTGTTAGGGAAAAGATCTTTCCCTCCCAGGAAAGTGGTAGAGACAGTATAGAAATGGGAAATAAATGTTCTTTTCTAGTGCAGAGAATGTAGCCACACCAGACAGCTGGTGTGCAGCAGAAAATTCAGGCAATGAAACTACCCAAACTTGTTTCTGTGTCCCACTAGGATGAAATGCACAAAAACGTAATAAAAGGAGTCATGATTTAACAGTTAAGAGTGAATCAGATAAAACCCCTCTTTCTTCCTAGTGCTATTTGCAGCACAAGGCAGAATACGTGGAGGTTAATTATATTTCAAAGTCGGTGCTCTTTAGGGAAGGGCCAGTTTATTAGTAGAGGCTGGAATTGTTAAAGACAGATTTTCTATGCATCAAAACAGTTCATATGAGGCTCAAGACTTCACTGATCTGACCTCAGGCAACACTATGCACTTTGATAAAGATTTTAGTGGCAATAAAGTTTTACTGAATAGTACTAAAGATGAATCAAACTGAGAGATATAAGGCAGAGGAGATTCTGAAGTATTCACCCATTTTTTGCAGTCAGGACATCAAGAACTTTCTGATCCAGAGGATGCATCAGGCTACCTTTAATAGCCACTGATCTGTTTGTGATTCCCAATGCAGTATCTAAATATTAGTTGCAGTGTTGACTCAAAGATTAGGAATCTCTAAAGAATATAAAAATGTAAGAAGATACCATAACTTAAAAGAAAATAAAAGACAACAGTAGTTTTTCACTAGCTCATTCTGTAAGTGAGGGGCAAAAAATTAATTTATAAACAATAAAAGGAGCAATATTTCTTGACCAGTCTTGTCTTGAGCTCATATGGAAGGCTTACTTGGTAAGATGAACACCCAAGATTTGGAGGGCAGATCTGCTGTGTTTCCTCCAGTCCTGCACTGGTGTTGCAGCATTGCTGCTCCTCCTCTGCTTCAGAACACCACTGGATGGGTGCAGCTGATACTGATACTGTGATCACTGCCCAGCCACACATGTCCTGGCACAGAGCAAATGCCCCCCAGTCTTGGACTACATCTTTGTGGGGGACATCTTCCAGGTTCCATGTGTCCTGCAATACAGGAATGTACATCTCCTGGTGACTAAGTGTGTGACACTGGGTCAAGAAAAAGTTGAATAATTTGCAAAATGCAAAGCATCTTCTTTTTCATGTTTATGTTTGGAAATTACTGGGATCTACCCTAGACAGATACTGCATAAAAGTGGGGCCTCTATGATAAACTCATTTATGTTACCCTAAGAATGGTAAATTAGGATGTTAAGATATGTTGGTTAATTCATGATGAACTACAATGCCTGACATTCATTATCTTCCTTTTTTTTTTTTCTGCTATGGTCTTGCTTGTTGCTTTGTGACTGAATTGTTTTAGGGAGATGTGTCCATGCCTCTTTGGATGTCTACCTGGCTGTGAGACATGCTCCCATGCAAATTATCTTAAGTGCTTTCTGAACTTTGGAGAGCAGAAACCTCTGACAGTGGAAGGGGGAGACTGGTTCCATTCTCAAGGTTCTGTGGCCCAGAGGTATTTTAGTTTAGGGTAAGAAACACAATGCCTTGTTGGCTGTTGTGTTAAAGGAGATAACATTCGTAGAAAGGTTCAAAATAGAATTCAACTACACAATCATAGCACCTTGACAGTGTTGCAAGCATTTAACTTAGATTGATACAGTTAGTACAGATCAATAACATAGCTAATACAATACATAGTTGGTGATTGAAAGAGTGCCCAAAAAGGGACTGATAAGGTTTTCTCACTACGTAGAGAGTGTTCTGTGTGTTCTTGGGCTGATGCAACGTGCATTGAAGTGAGGAGCAAAATTACTATGAACTGAACACTGAAAGATCAAGCCTTTGTGAAGATTAGATCCCAAATCTATACTGACTAAACCTTGCTTTTTATTGTCTCTGAAAGTTGTAGAAGCTCAGGGAAGAAGATAGGAGTGGCTCTGAATTCCTGTTTTTGTCCATTTTCTGATTGCTTGCTCTGAACTGGGGGAAAAAATGAAACATGTTTCCTTGACTACGGCACTTGTGATGTCATCTGTGTTGTATTTTTTATTCCCTCCCTTTTAGATTCCTTTCTGAACTCATCCTCTTTATAGCCTACAGTAGTCCTATAGGTTTTCCTGCTGCTCATTTCACTATTACAGCATGTATCACTTCTCTGTATCTAGGTCAGTCACATCTGTGTAGTCTATTTGCCAAAGCACTGTGCAGTCTGGTCTTAATGTCTGAGTTGAACAATAGTATTACAAAAGGTTACTTTCTATTGCTTTTTATGAAGATGGAAGACAGTCTGGGAAGTTTTGTTTTTAAAATAAGTATATTCTGCTTCTTTTTCAATTTTAGGCTTGATATCTGTAGCCTGCCCTGTGCTGCAATGTGATCAGTTGGCTATGCTGGTGTGGACAGGGTTAGAACTTGTGTGATAATTCTTCCTCAAAATTTTCCTCTCACTGCCTCATCTCCTGACAGCTTTCAAGTCCTGATTGTTTGGAAAATTAATCCTTGCAACACATTTGGGTATGACTGGAATCAATCTTGAGGTAACAACAAAAACACCTTCTCTCTAAGGCTTGGGTTTTGTTCTGGAGATGGTAATTTTTCTACTCTAGGACTGCTAGTGTAACATAGGACTGAAATTTCTAATTGCCCTAGAAAGCAGTTCTTACCAGAAAAGTAACTCTGAAGTAGCCCAGAATTAACTGTAGCCCCTTTCCATCTGGCTCACGAAAAGGGTACGGTGTTGTTCACTTACATCAAGGTCCTGCCTAAGCTCAGGCTTTTTTTTTTTTGTTCACCTTGATTTCTTTCTTAGCTTAAAAATGAATTACATGGCTGTGCCACCTGGCTTTTGTGCAAAAAAGGCTGCTGACTTCCTACTGTAGCCATTTTAGCCTCCCCTTGCTGAAGTTCAAGGCAATTCCCATTTTGTCCTGAGATCTTGCAAATAAATTGTATTGCTTTTGCATTTGTCAACATTAAGAGCTATTTGCTGCACCTTGTCCAAATTACCCAGCAAAGCTAAGGACTCTGTAGAATTTCTTTGCTTGCTTTTTTCCTTTCCTCTCTGTGTCCACTTCCCCAATTTTGTGTTGTCAGCAGGCTTAACCAGTTTGTAGTCAGCTTCTTGAAGCCATTTATATAAATTAGGCTTAGCAGGGGTTCCAAGGATCGTGTGGCGATGAACATTACTTTGCATTTGTTGACTTTAATTTTCTTTTGCCGTATGTTGACCCAGTTCTAGAGTAGATCTAAATTGTTGGATATTTCTTTGCGGTGTTTCTCACATCCATTATATGGCCCCACTGGCAACTGCAGGAACTCTGAAAACGACCTCACTTGAAGCCATTTACACAACCTAAAACTGGAGCAGGAAGGGACATTTTCACTGACCTAATTCAGCGGGTCTCGTCGTTTAGGTCTCTTAATTAACAATGACTCTGTTTTGCTGTTCTGTAGCCTGATCACTATCTGTTCTCATTTGCTACACCAACTCCTTGCAAAATTTCTGCTGAATTTGCAGCTTTACGTGGAGTATTTAGCCAGTCTGCCTAAATAAGCCACAATAAATTGTATGATGTATACCTTGCTCTTTGATTTACTCCCCTCTCCACCCAAGCCAAGAAATCTTTTAGAAGTTTTTGTCATCACTTCTCAACCTTAAAAAATTAAAGCACTTGGATGAAGATCAAAAGCCTGTACTTGTCTTCAAGATACTTGGCAGTGACTCCGTAGTAGCAGGAAATACTTTACCCCATGCTTGTGCAGATCTATCTGTTCAGGACAAGCCCTCTGTGGTGGCAGCAGCCCGTGCCACCCATAGTCACTGGGCCCTCTGAAAGATTCTCTAGATTGGGAAGAACTCACAACCCCTCCTTTCACCTCATCTGCTTTCTGAGCGGGTTCAAGGAGGTTACAGGGAGCCTGACACAAATCGACCTCTGCCTTTCACATCCCTGCCCAAAAGGAGAAAGACGATCATTAAAACGATTTCTTTTTAGGGCTCATTTAGCCCGTTGTTTGCAACACGTGCTGTGGTGCTTATGGCTGCTCCAAGCTGTATCTAGCAGAGCTCCCAGGAGAGAGAAAATTATGGATGTGCCCCCAGGTCTGCTGTAAATTTGACTGAGTTGATCATGTCTCTGTTTTTTACAGCTTGTCCAGGACTTTTAGTGTTTTAACTTAATAAGAATGGACTGGTCCCATGCTCTCAGCTTCAGGGCCTTTACTCACTATCAGTTTGGAGCAGCTGCACTTATTTGCTTCTGGGTTTAGGGGAGAGAAAACCCCTCTTGAAGCTCTCCATGGGATTGAATATTTCCATGTAAATTGTATCTGAGGGCATTTTTTGGCCCAGTAATTTTAAGGACAGTATGCTGAAATTAGACCGGCATAATGTTTTTAGAAAGACTTTTAGATACTTCCATCCTGCTTCCCTGTTCCAGCTGTTGAGCAGGCAGGAGGCTGAAGCAAGTGAGATTCCTGCTTTTTAACAGAGACAACATTTGCTAGCTTACAGATGCCACAGCATTTAGCTGTTGTTTGCCAGCCTGCCATATCACCAGTACAGATTTGTAATCTGTACACAACCCAAGCAAAGCAAAGCAAGAGAGCTGCAGAACTTGTTTTGCTGCAGTGTTGGAGTAAACACTGTAGAATTATGGCTTTGTCCATCCAGCATCAGAAAACAAAGATCCCACCCTTATTCTCCCAAGTAAAGCAGTTCGTGTAGGTTCACTGCCTTCTCCAAGGCACCCCTAGATCGAAAAGGCAGACTGCCTGCCCTCCTCCTATGCCCCCTGAAACTGGGTTTCCAGTGAGACAATCAGCATGTTTCATTTCTCCAGGGAAAAGAGAGCCAGGACTGTATTTCAGTGCATCGGGCGCCTCCTGAAAAGGTGAGGCCCCTTCTGTTAGTGCTGTAATGGAAGAGAAGCCTAAAGAGAAGAAATGTGACCATTTCAGGGGCACAAAGTCATTGCATTTCTGCTGTTACATTCTGGGAACAAAAATAGCAGGGACTGGTCCCAGCTGCCGGCCACAGCGTGTTTTGAAAAGGTTATCAAGACATTATAGCATGTAAACAGCAGAGCTATTAGCTCTGGGCTGTGAAAAGTTTCTAACCTTCACCGTGAAAACCTTAAATTATTTTTGAAGTGTTAATGAAAGTCAGCTCTCCAAAGATGGATGTGGAGCATGGAATTGCATTAGACAAATGGCAGTAACATTTTAATAGTTATTGCTTTGAAAGCCCCCCTCTGAGAGGATTCAAGGGAGCTGGAGACCAGACACTTTCATGAGCCTTTTTTTCATGGGGGTAAGCAATGTATGGTTTATATCGAGCTATTTACCAAAGAACACAGCCAATGTGGATTTGTCTAGCGTGTGTTTGGGAATTGTTCTTTACCTCCTTCAAAATCTTGGAAGTGCCTAGTGACTCAAGGATGTTTAATGTGGCTTTAAAGATAGGGCTACCCAATTCAGCAAGGGAGCCTGAGTCTGACCCTGCAGGTGAGGATACGTAGGTGTGGCCTGCCCTGTTATGAAGCTGCCTCTGGGATGGGGTGTCTCTGTGGGCAACAGCCACAGGCAGAGCCTGGATGTCATCTGAGCAGGGTAGCAAACTCTCATCCAGTTCAGCAAGGTCAAAGTTTCTCCTGTCTTTATTTTATATATTTGTGCTACTGAATAGATATGAAAGATAAATATATATATATATACACACACTAGTGCATGGTACTTATCTATGTATATGCATATGTGTTTTGTGCGGTTGTATATAATTCAATTACCTAATTGCTAATTAGTTCTAATAGGCACTTGGAGAGAAAAGCTGCACAGAGTGTGCCCTTCATCCTGAAGTGCCTGTCTGAGATGCCCCCTTTCCACTGCACATGCAGCCAGGGTTTAACGCTAGTGCATCACCCCTGGTCTACCTCTAAGAGCACAAAAAATGTCTAAATCCCAGGTATTCTGTGGGCAGTTCTTAGGCTGGGAGAGATGAGCCTCTGAAGATCATGGTGTCTTGGCCTGTTACAATGGTTTTCTTGTAGCCTCAGTCACATCTTGACTGTGCATAAATTTTTATGATTTTGTTTATATTAGGAAAGGTGAGTCTTGCTGAGGCCTTTTGATCCCATGAGGAACTTTTACAATGCTCATTTGGGCCATGGGGGTATAGTGAGTGCAGAATTCTCTGCAGGATTGGAGCCAGGGGAGCCCTGTGTTGTGTTGGCACAACTGTGTGGTGCCCTAGAGTGTCTGCTAATGCTTCATGTTAGAAGATCAAGAAAAGAGGTGAATGTGCAGACTGCATCTGTATTTAAGCACTGGGTTACCTGTGAGCAGAGACAGATTTCAGCTGAGTCCTCTGCACTGAGCAGCACCAAGCCTTGGTGAGGTTCTCATCATTTGAGCTCCTCTGAGATCCCTTTGGTGCTTTTTGCTTCCCTTACACAATTTCGCAGGTAGAGCCAATTTTATTTGAAATATTTATCTTTCTTTCAGTCACTTTTTATTGTCAGGTCAGATGTTTCCCCTCTCCTCCCCTTTTTGCAACAAGGGGGAGAAGCAACCCTTTCACCAGCTCCATAACCATTTCATGCATAATAACGTTTTAGGCTTTTATTTCTCTGTTGAGACAAAGCAGGCTCTGATGAATTTCAATTCAGCACAGAATCGACCATGCTACAGTATCTAGTCATACAGAGAAGAAAACCTCTCTCCAGTTCTGGAACAGGTTGAAAGACCAGCAACTGTGATTGCAATACCAGAGTCAATAAAGCTGAAAGCTCTGTCTGGCTTTCCCACTTAGGAAGGTGAAACAAAATCTTCCTGCCCCCTACAAATCAATTTTAAAGCCATTGCACAGGGATGACGTTCATCGGCATTTTCATTGCATACAGTGTGGATTCAATTGAGTGCTGAGTGTGTTCAGTCAAAGGGACCCCAGCAGCCCAGGCAGGCTTTGTAAATGAGTTAATTTCTGTCACCGTGTCTCCTCCTAATTCTTACCTCAGTGTTTCTGAACTTTTAGATTTGTGTTTTCTTTTTCGTTTCTTTAATTCCCTCTTCTGTTTCCAAACTGTGCTTTCAAGAAAAGCTGCAAGTGAAGGGAATGCACCAGTGAAACTGGAATCTAGCATTGCCAGGTGTATTTGGGAGTCTTTTAAATTTTTTTTTAGTCTATTTTTAGGTCTGCATACAGTTGCATTATTAAGCTTTTCTCTCCAACTGTGAAGCCTACAATTGCATTTTTAAGTGAATGCTGGGGAAATCTCAAGTAATCATACAGCTCCCAGAGCCTAGACTTTTACAGGAGATACTGTAGACCTAAAAAATCCTGCAATTCTTTGTAAGCCTGGCTGTGTAGCCTGGGAGAAAGAGGAGCTGGGTGAGAGTGGCAGCTCTCTTTTGGATGTGTGCTCTGCTTGAGAGTAGCCAAAGGGGTGAGGTCCCAGCCACACGGGTCCCCTCGTGGACACTGTCACCATGCAGCTCCCACCTCTGGCTGTCAGGTCACACAGATGGGTGGGGACAAGACCCCTTGTAAGGTCTGAGTATTTCAGGCTCAGCAGTTGAGGTAGAGGGATGGGAAGGGACACGAGTCACTTTAGGTATTTTATTCATATTTTTCATTTACCATTTAAGCAAATAAAACCCAGTGAATTTGGTTCTCAAGGTAACTCCTCTAAGTATGTGCCTGCAGAAGAGACACTTTGCTGATTCACTGTGTGGGGGTGCAATTCCTTATCGAGTGTGAGGACATGGCAACCAGCTGGGTAAAGCTGTCTTGGACTTCAGGTTCTCTTTCTGCAGAGGGCTTTATCCAGCTCATCCCTGGATTTGTCCCCTCTTTTCAATGTTTGGTCCAGTGATGAGTGTTTTTGCATCCTTGCCGATCCCTCGTGTATTCACATTGTTCCAGTGCATTTTCCTTCTCTGTGGAAAGCACTGCACCAGTTTGCCAGTGTAGCCCTGTGGAGTCAGATATTGCACAGGATAGAGAGAGCCCGCTTTGACAAGCCAAGCATTAAATTTACATCCAGGCTAAGCAAAACCCTCCCTTTGTTATTGTTGGAATTTGAAGTCAAGGTAACATCCTTCAAAATAAAAAGTGGCATGGAAAACCTTTGTACAAGTGACTCAGGCAGCCAGCAGCAACAGCTTTGAATTTGAATTGCCTGGAAAGACTCCTACAGCTTCTTGGAGTATCACACAAACTTCCAAGGAGAAAGATTTGGGGAAATTCAATGGAGGCTTCACATTTTTCTTTAGACAGCAGCTGAATAGAAACTGTATGCTTAAGATATTTCATATACTCACTTGGAGCCTTTTTCCTGTGAAATGTAACCATGGTTAGTGTGGGGTGAGTTCTCCTCCTTACCAGTAGTTATGTAAAGAATTTTCTGCCCCTTGGCCCTCTCATGAGAGTTGACTAACGTATTTCAGGAAATGTCATAGCACACTTCTGAGGCGAGGGATGATGCTTATTACTGTACTTAAAATAGATGAACTGAGGCAAAAGACGGGTGAAGGTTTTTAGAGGCATTTAAAATACAGAGACGTTTTCCCCAAGACTTTATAAAACACCTAGAGTTTGAACACCTTTAAATTTCACCAGTGTCCTATGAATTCCGATTGCATCTTCAATGCTAGTGGAGGTTTTAGCTCCAGTGGTGCATCTGGCCCAAAGGGATCCATGAGACAGCATTTTAGGTTCAAAAAACCCATGCGGGCAACCCAGACATCTGGGTAAAATATCTATTGCCTTTGTCTACTCTGTGGACAGTAGATTTTCCTTATTTCTGTGCCATGCAAAGGGAGGGCAGCGGAACAGGAGGATTGCTGTCCCTCCCCATCTTCCTTCCAGTCAAGGCCTTTGGCTCCGGGGCAGCAGGACCATGTGAGGCCCTGAGACCGTGAATGCCCTCTGCTAAAAGGAAAAGTTGCTTTACACAGGACAAGTACTTGAATCAGGACTTCGTGCGGGCACCTTGTCAGTTCTAACTGAGCTTAGGGCGCCTCTACTGATGAGAGTTTGGCCCTGCCATATCTTCTTCCAGTGCTTTACTTCATGGTTACTATTTGGAGAGGGGAGAGAAAGAGATTTTAAGAAATTAAATTAAAAGAATAATAAAATTACATAGAAGTGGCCTGAAGGGTTTAAATATCCTCTTGGCAATATAGTTTTATTTTCTGTATAATCCCTGCTTTACAGCTTTCGCAAGGGGTAAAATCCATCCTTCGGGGTAAATTTTCCACCCCACTTGTATCCAAACCTCTTGACTCTATTGACATTCATGTCTTCAATTCAAGCTCAAATTAGACTGGCATATGCCTCCATTTAGTGATGGTGAAGCTAAAAAGGCTTTGGGATTTGGTGTAGCTTAGCTGAAACATATCAAACCTCCTTCCAAGTGATTAGTTCTGGAGCTCCTCACAAGAACATGGTTTCGTAAGGAATGTTTATGTCACAGTGTTTTTATTAATATCAGAAATGTCTTAAATCCCACCTCCTCTCTTTTTGTGGTTTCCTGGTTTGTTTGTTTGTTTTTTAAGTTTTATCATTTATGAGTGCCTTTACTTCCTTTGCTTTCTGACATTGGCATGGATGTGCAAAGTCACTTTGCTAAATAGGAAACATAACTGAATGTTTTCAGGCTTGGTAATGTTTGAGAGAAAAAAAAGGGGCGTAAGAATGAGAATGAAGGAGCTGTTCTGATGATTAAGCCAAAGCAACCCTACCAAAGGATGCTCCACTCCTGAACATGAAGCACATGGTTTTGGCAGAGCCTGACCCCCACACTGCAGCACTCAGGGAGGAGGGAAAATGGTTTCTTGATTTGAACTAGTTTAGGCAACCAGTTTAGTGAACTCTCAGAATAGTTGGCTCGCTCCTCCCAGATGTTTGGTTGGAGTCAGATGTGTCTGTGCTGACTTGTGTCAGCCTGAGGAATTGCTGCTGTTCAAAGAGTTGGTCTTTCAGCCCAAAGTGTTGCCACAAATCTAGTGTAATTCACTCTGAAACACAGGAGAACCCAATGAAACAGTGCTGCTGAAACACTCACAGGACTGAAAAGTGGCCTGAGGACAAGTGTGGCTTAGCAGAGCCAGCCGTGATTGTGTTGTGAGGACATCACTACCGTTTGGTCTCAGCCTTGACCCAGTGGCCTGCAATTTTGTGCAGTGCTATTCCTCTTACCTGCCTACTTTCCCTCCCTACTTCTGCTTCCACCCTGCAGTCTCCAGGTTTTTGGAGGAACAGCCTATGCTTGGCAGCATTCCACCATATTCCCTGACCACCACCTCCTTCCTTAGGATCACCAGGTAATACCAGTATGTATTAGAATCATTAAGGTATTAATATTTAACAGTATTAGAGCTGGAATCAAAAACACCACTGGGATGCAGGTTTTTTTCATCTGCGTGCAATAAATCATCATCAGCTCCTTTATTTTGTTTGTGTTTCTGTGGAGAGATGGGAGCGTCATGAAAACAAATTCAAAAACTTCCATTTGTTTTCATTTCATAATGCTAGGGACTTGCCTGCGAGAGGCAGAGCATTGATGCAGTGGGGGATCCCCAGTGCAATCAGAAAGCCTCGCTGAATCCAGGAGGGGGTGTGCTTACAAGCCACCATAACCCAGAGGAAGCCTGGAGTGTTCCAGATACAATAGCGGCACTTGATGTGTCTGCGTCTGCTGCTCTCCGTGGATAGAAGGTATGGCAGAGCAGAAATTGCCCTGCAAGGTAATTATTAAATGGTTTCCTCTGATCCATCTGAACAGCACTGTTTACTCTCTAAGGCAGTCATGGTGGAGAGACTAATTCAGAGGCTTCCTCTGCCCCTGTCAAGCAGATCAGAGGGTCCCTGGGAGCGTGGTGTCCTGCCCGCCCTTCCCATGGTGCTCACCTCACCCTGCTCGGAACGGTGTGTTTTCACACTGTCCTTCCAGCACAGCCGTGTGTGTCAGTCCAGGGGGTTTCACCTCTTCTTCCCAGGGGAAGATGTGCTTCTCACACACAGGGCATATGGGAGTTTTAAATCTGGAAGGTATCCTGGAGATTAAAACCGCTGTGTACCTTGCCCTGCTCTTTGGCAGTGGCAGCTGTGACTTTGCTCTGACTGGAACGGTTTTTCCAGCTGGCAGTGCGAGAGCACCGAGCTGTCTGTCTAGCCATCACTCCGAGCCTGGTTAAATTAATATTAGCTCTGAGAAATAGGTAATTATTTTCCTTGTTTATTTGGTTGCACCTATAATTATTGCTTTACCTGGTGGGAGCCATAAGCTGTTGTAATTATGCTTGGTTAAAATGCTGATTAATAACGGCTTGCTTCTAAAGGTGTGCTGTGGGACCTACTTTTCCCTGGCTACACTTATTAATTGTAATGTAGATCTATGTACCTATCTATTAACTCTGAGCTAATATACATAGAAATGATGCTAAGATCATATTTCACCACCTGACTTAGGCTCACTAGGACTAGGAATTCCAGACCTCAAGGTACATTTCTTGTTTTGGGTCAAACAAAGATTCTTTCTTGCTATGAATCTATTGCAGATTTCCAAGCACTTCTAGAAAGGACAAGGTGAAAAAATGGTGTAAATGTGTCTACATAAAGAGTATTTCAAAGCTCCTGTATAATAACCTTTATGTTCATGAATTTCAGACTGTTTTAGAAAGGCAGGCAAATATTCTTTCTATCTTATACATCAGGAACACGAGGTTTGGAAAACAATCCACTGGACTGTAAAATATGTAGATTATATTTGTTTATTTATGAGCAGAGGCTTTTAATCATGGTTTAATTAGCCAAACCTTACTGCTTGAGCTTCAGTAAGGTTGAGAAGCAGGATTTCAGCTAATACCTGACTTCACCAGTGACCTTCTAACTTTTGTAGTCTTATTTTGAGATACCTGTTCCTACCTTTGCATTCTCTTTTGTCCATGAGTTCTGTGTTCAAGCTGGAGCAGGACATAAAAAATGTTGAACCATCTTGATCAAAATACCACTTTCACAACGGAGACAGAACCAGAAGGTGCCTTGAATCATTTGATATCAATTGTTCTTTATGCAAGAGAAGAACAAAAGTTGAAAGAACACGTAATTTGAATACTTAATACTCAGAAGTTGAGTTGTTTTCCTAAAGTTTTTTCAAGGTTTGAATTTTGTCACCTGTATGTGTGTGAGGTGAGAGTGTCCTGCCTTAAGTGTCAGCTTAGCTGGCTGGTACAGAGATTTAGGATATGTTTTGGAGGGAGAGTAAAGGATCGGCGTTCCTGGTGTTATTGTTTGGTGGCTCTGCTATTGAGCACTTCTAAAGAAATAGTATAAATGTTTCTTTGGTATCACCCTCTTTCCTAAGGATACCTGACCTTGAGGTTTGAATCCTGCAAGACTGGTAAGCCTTCTGACTGTTGTCAACCGGAAGTGAATGTAGATTCTTTCCTTTTCTTTATTAAAACCTGTTCTGTTGTAAAAATAATGCAGGCAGACTTTGTTTTGAGAATTCTTCAGTCCCAAAACAGTGAAGGAATTCATAGGTAAGGTTCCCATTTGGACCATTTCTAATAACGTGCATTAATCAAATATACTCTTCAGAGACATTTTTTGCTTTGTCTGGGCTTCCTAAAGGTCATCTTTCTCATAATTTTTCTTGAGTGAATGGTAACAGCTCAACCCAACCAGTACAGTGTCCGGTCTCAACAAAGCACCCTTTAATAATTATTTTTTTAGACTTCATATCAAAACCTGCAGCATGTGAGGAGCTCTGTCTGTGCAGGACAAAAGGAGCAGTTGATGCCAATGAGTGTGTTAAGGATGATTGAGTGGGCAAGACTGGCCAGAGCTTAATATAAGTGAGACAAAGATTCAGTCTATAAGTCCATGAGATTGAGTCTATACATCTTCATTACTGCTTTATGCCCTAAAACATGGTAATGGTTTCAGGAGTGAACACTATATTTGTGCATTAACTTTTTTCACCCTTTTTATACCTACTTTGCCTTGACCAGAACTGATACTGGGATCATTTACTGGGCTCGTGAAGACAGTGGTCCCAGCTTTTCTATGTTCCCTGTTCTTGACTTCAGTTAGATTTGGCCATGCACTTAACTCATTACAGAGCCTGTTCTGCTCGTGGGTTGTCTCATTCAATGCAATCTTATTAACTGCAGTTGTATGGCAGGTCTGATACAGGAGCTAGAAATTAGGACTGAGGAGGGCAAAGGTTCCCTCTTGTCATAAATAATCTATTTCCCAACAGCCTGATCGTGTTTTGATTCAAGTCCATTTGCTTGCAGGATTTCTCTCTTTTCTCAGACCTGTAGAAAGGATGCTTTTGGTAGGACCAGCTACTTTGTAGTGGGTGTTTTACCCCCAACCTCTTCTAAGCGTAGACTAAATTTTGTGACTAGGCTTCCAGAATGGTGGAGCCCTCAGCTACCTCAGCAGTAGAAATGGTGATGGTTTGGAAGACAGCTGCATACCCAACAGGAAAACAGAGCTGAAAGACCCTGTGGTGAGCAGGTGTGGGGCAGTGTGTGCATATGCTGGAAGGAGAAAGCTTTGTTGTTAGAGGGTTCTTCCAGGTGCAGGATGTACTGAACAGGTCAGTTCTGCGTGGAGGTTGCTTAAAGTAAATCAGCGACCTACCACCATTATTCTGAAATGTCATCTTTGTCATAATCCTCTTGACTTGTCATGCTCACAGAATATAAAGGTTTGATTCTGGAGCTCAGGCACTACTTTGTGCTGTTTCCTTTTTCAAATGTGCCAACTTTACAGTATCTCAGCACATCCTTTGGGAGCGTAGTCTGGGACTACTTAGCACTGCTTTAAAGTCAGGGAAACTGAGGCACAAGTGACTTGCAAGGTTACATTATAGGCCAGAGCAAGGATTAGGTGCAAGGCATTCCAGTCTGTAGGTGCTGGGAAAGGTACAGTGCAAAATTCAAGCCTTTTAATCTGAAGTACAAATAAATTCAGCAGAAGGCCAAAAGACTGCAACGTTTTTGGGAAGGCTCAGGCAGCAGAGTATGAAAGAAGGTAAAAATGTGAAAGTTTTGAGAGAAACTAAGGTTGAGCTGGTCTAGAACTTATAGAGTAACATGGAAAATGTCTGTATCTGAACCTGTACCTTGCTCACTTTCCAGCAGACTTGACCTCTAAAATGGACAAATAGAAACAATTGGGTGTTGCAGATACACCTTCAGATTTTAATTTAGTAACTTGAATTCTGTAGCCAAGACAAGAACAGTGATTCCAACGGTGCTGCTGAGTACTCCTCCAGTCCCATCCACTGGAAAAGCTGGGCTTTTGGAAATGTGAAAATGGTGATGTAAGATACGTGGTAAACTTTAGGATTGCCAAGAACTTTGGGGCCAAATCCCTGGATAATGTGCAGTTAATTGTCATGAGGGTGTAACAGTGTCTGTCTGGTGACAGTCTTGCCTTTTGTGTTTCCTGCATAAAGGGAAGGCTGGTAGGAAAGGGATCTTTTCATTCAAATGTATTTCCTCCCACCCACTTCCTAAGAAAATGTTCATATCAGCCAACACATCTAATTGCAGGCCAGCTGATGTCACTTGTGGGGCTGGCTTTACCTGTCCTATCAATCTCTTAAAAACTAGCAAAAGCCCTTCAGCCTGCTGGCTCAGTTTGGGGAAGGACGTGGTGTTATTCACAAACATTTCCAGCTACGGTATAAATTATTTGGAAAAATTGATATTGCATATTTTAAGGAGCTAGCTTTCTCTGTTCCTTCTTGTCCCCCTCCCCCTGGTTTTTTTTTTGGTTTCTGATTATACAAATGAATCATGCAAGAGAGTGTTCCCTGCAATGCCACTAATTGATGGGATGCTATACAATTGCATTGCAATAACAAAACACTTTCAGCCTCTGAGAGATTAGTTGCATTGGCCTGGGATTAAGAAACCTTTGAAATCCTGAATCTAAATTACCATTCTTTTGACTGCTGTTTGTGACGCTAATTAGCTGTGTTAATTGGATGTTTTGATACTTGAAGAGCAGAGCAATCCAAATCTTTTTTTTTTTTTGGAAAGCCAAAATTATTAATGAGTTTGGCAAAGGAGCCAGAGTTTATTTTAATGCTGTACACTTCCATATTCCCTTTTTTGTTTTAGGTTGGTATTTTTGTTGGGTTTTAATGTTGCTATTATTATTTTTTTTCGGCATTCTAAGTGAGTAATCAGCGTAGGAGTGAATAGTAAATGTTTGAATGTGCTTTCCAACAGAGAGCTCTGATGCATCGCTGTCTCCAAATTATTGAGCTGCTGGAGAGAAAATATGTCCAAGCCAACATCATTTGTATTGTTGGAGAAGTGGGGAGATAAAGGGGGAGAAGTGTGAAACAGATGAAGAAAATTAACATGAAGTCATTTAGATAGAGGGGCTTCCTTTATAATCGCATGGTAGGTGATCTAAAAGGAGCTCAAATTTACTTTCTTCTGGATTGTCATGTACTCGCTTGCTGTTCTTGCATCAGGCATCATGCTGGCTCCCCAGGCTTTGGACTCTTAGAATGGAATTTGTGTAAATAGTTGCAGGGGTGTTCAGGAAGGGTTAGAAATCGTTTACCTTGTAGGATCAAAACTCAATATTTATTTTCAATTCCTGTTCCTATCTGCATGACTTTATGGTCTTGATTCAGTTCTGACAGACAAACCTTGGCAATGGCCTTTTCTTGTTTAAAACAAAAACAAAATCCCAGCCCAAACCCTAACATTCTATATCAACTAGAGGAACTGCATCACACTTTACTTTGAATGCAGACCACATTGGCTTGCTATTTTGAAAGCACAGACATCTATGGGCCATGCCCTAAAGTTAGGTACAGTTGGTCTGAGTGCCTGTTATGGATGCTGGAGGCATTCAGGGGATTGGGCTCTTCTCTCCCACCCTCTCGCAGCTTTGTTTCTTTCACAGGCTCAGAATTCACTCAGTTACAATTTTTGTTGTTGTTCTTGGGTTTTTAGTTCAAGTTTGAAAAGCGTTGTCTGAAGATTCTTATCCAGTTGGAGCACCATCTGGATGGGACAGGACGGAGAGACTCAGCTGCCTCTGAAAAAGAACAGGAAAACATTCCAAATCTTAATGTGTAATTACAGTGTGAAACAACAAAACCCGGGCTCTGCCAGCTTCTTGGCAGCTTTGTGCTTTGGCCCTAAGGAGATTCATCTCCCAGGGGAGTTTAGGGAGTGAGTTCCTGGGTGAGCTGGGTGAGCAAGAGGAGTGAGACATGGTGGGAAGCTGATGGATTAGATCTCTAGGGCAGGACTGTTTTTTTTTCATGACTTTCAGTCTCCATCTGTCAGTGGATTCATGTGCTGACATTGACAACTGCTTTAGAGGAAGCAGCACCTCCTGGCTTGGTGGCAGCCTGCTAGTGGGAGGGCAGCAGACAGGGCTGCCTGTGTGTGAGTATGTCTCCAGGGTAGGCTGGAAGCCATACAGAAGTGAAATGGAGCCAGGTTCAGAAGTCTGCAGCCGAAACACTTCCAAAGCAGTATAAACAAGACAGCATTTCAGTTTGTCACCATGAAGAATAATCAGCATTTTGTTTTCAAACAGTTTTCTAAAAACAACACCAATGTAGGAAGGGCATCAAAACTGTTCTACAAATGTTGATCTTGCATGAGAAATCCTTTTGCAAAACGCTTTTTAACAACAACTTCTTCCACCTCTCTGCTGGCAGCTCTGGCAGCCGAGTCAGTGGTGTGCTCTGTGGTGGACTAACACTCCTGAGGGTCAGCTGCAGATGTGCCAAGAGTGAAGGGCCATATTTGCTTGGGGAACTCTTGATCTGTCTTCCTAGCCCCTTGTGGCCCCAAAGGAAGTTCTCATAATAATACCACTGTGATTTAAGGGAGTGTAATTGCTCACACCTTACACAGACCGTCCAACTTGCTTATTCCCAGTATCAGTGCTGACCAGGTTTGTCCATACATGCTAGGGCTGCATAGGAACCCAGACTTGGCCAGTGTTATAGCTCAACTTGAGTTGCTCAAATGGCAGCTCGGGGGTCTGTGGCGTTTCAGAGGGCTCAGCCCTTGCAGACCTTGTGCCCCTTGCTTCTGACACTTGATATTTTGGATGAATGCATCGCCTACAATTCACAGAGTAAGAAGCGACAGCATCTGAAACTCTGTTCCCCTTTGCTAGTCTGGAGGAATATTCTGTGCAGAACTTTGAAAATGATGCCCTACAGTGCACTCATTTTCAATCAGACCTTGCTTTTCAAATGGTGCTACGTCTGAAATCCATGGAATGTGCTCGATGCAAACATTTGCAATCCTACCTTTCTCCTGAGAAGAATATGCCTTCCTCCAATTAAGGCTGGTTGTCTACCCAGCTATTCCCACTGCTGGCTGCCAGCAATAATGCCCATTGTAGTGTGGGTGGAAAATATGCAGTTTTCAAATCTCATTTATTCCATATAGTATTACATTCTCTCATGAACAGGCTGCTCATTCTCTGTGAAAAAAACAAGCCAAAATGCTCTGGGAACAGCGTGGTCTCTGCCCACACTTATGGATAAGATGAGGGGACATTTACCTCAGCATCCCTTTTCCTCGTCAAGCTCCACTGCTTCTGACTCCCACAGTCTGCGCCTTTTTTCCTAATAGTTTCCCTATCCCCAGTCATCCCACCACATCTGATTTGGTGGATAATTTGACTGTGCAGGTTATCTGAGGATTTATTTTCCCAGCCTGGTACTCTTAAATGGGTGTGAATTATCTGATATGGGGATTATACACATGAACATAAAGTAAAGGCTGACGTGGGGCGTCCCAGCCCACTCCGAAATGCTGTCTTGTACATATGATGATTATTAGTAACTCATTCCACAGTAGCCCCTTCAAGCCATGATCATTGATTCAAACTAATGACCTAAGAAGGAGTGTCACTGGGATTTCCTGGGGCCAGTCAGTTCTAGCAATGGCTGAGGTTTTCATATAAAACCCCTGAACATCAGTTAGTCTTTTAGTGTCCCTCGGTGAGATTGTGATCATTTGGTGAGCAAGAAAGATCAGAACACCCAATTTGAAATTTCAAGTGTTTGATCATTACTCTTAAATGCCTGGCTCAATCTTACACCTAACTGGTATTTTGAAATGCTGCCTAATTTTTCCTCTAAGCCATAATGTGCTAGAAGGAGTTGGCAGAGATTCCTGCTCAGACAGACCCAGAGGTTGGACTGCAATTGCAGTTGATTTGACTGATATGCAGGGCATCAACCTTGCTAAAATATGGGATTCTAATAAGAGAAGATCCTTTACTAAGAACCCATTCTTTCTCATGCTTTATATCACTGCGCTGGTTGTGGATATTGTTGGGATGTTGCTGTTTCCCAGGAAAGCAGATGACAAAAGCTGTGCCGTAACCTTAGGTCTGATTAGAAATGGACACACACTTTCAGGAACAGCGACAGAAGCTGTAGACTGGGAATAATCAATAATTGCTCTTTTGGCAAATGGATGACCCTGTGGACTCACAGCAAAGATTTATGGAAGGCAATGTGTTTTTCTTATGAAAAAGAACAATAAGGGATAAAACGTCTGTTCCAGAACTATCCTCAGTGTATAGCAGTGGGTGATTTAAAGTGAAATTCTGTTCCTTCCCTGTGGTCTGTTTGCACTGAAGGTGATGAAAAAGACAGGCTACAAGTGCTGTGGAAAACACTGCATGTGCACCCTCTGAAACAACGGGTTGGGCGATGCTGTGACAGCTGCCAGTGTGTCTCACTGCACAGGATGTGCAGGCACAGCAACTGGTTAGTGAGGGAAGATTAGCTCAGAGGGCATAAATGGAGGAACAGATATTAGGGACAAAGCAGCAAAGAGCCATCGTGATGGATGACTGGAGTTTTAGACCTTTCTTCAGCCCTGATTGAGATGAGTGTAGAAGGACAAAAAAAAAAAAAAAAAGCAGCACTCCTCTGAAAACACTAAGCAGGTCCCTTTGCTAAAACTAGTGTGGTCTGAGGAGAAAAGAAGTTTCGAGTTTTTGCTTGGTATTGAATTCCAAAGTTGACTGTCTTAACAGATACAGCTGAGCAGGGGGTTTCATCTGGTGTTATTCTCCAGCTGAAAATGTTAGACAACCTATTTGCACTGAACACTGAAATGCTGTGACTTTTGAACCATGAAATGTGGATCACTTGAACACACACTAAAGTAGTGGAGGTGGTTGAAAATGTCCAAAGCAAAGGCTTGTAAAATGTGAACAAATATTCATGGGCATTTGTTTGCATTATCCTCCAAACTCTGTAAAAAAGCCCTTTAAATTTCATTTTGAGATCCCTTGGCAGAATGAATACCTGTGCTTTAATTTAGTTTGCTTTAGCTGCCAGGAAGCTCTATTTCCAATAGCGATTTGAACTCCAAATCCTAGCCCGATTGATCTTGTTTCACCTGACAAGTCACAGTTGCTATTGTTTTAGTGTCTGGTTTGGTGCCCAAAAATGTATGTATTTGTACAGGGGTATGACTTGCGATTCTACTAAATGAAGCAATACAAATAATAATAATAATAATGGTTTTCACTCTGACAGATCTTTATAGCCATCTCTGATTTCAGCCTCACGCTGGCTCTGTACAGTGTGAGGCCAGGATTTATTCCTCTTTGGTTCATGTTGAAAGACCCAGATTTTCCTGCGTAAATTGGAGCCCACTTGTGCTGGGGACATTACTGGCGCTCAGGGATGAAGTCTAAGATGCAGCACAAACAAAGGGAGGACAAAAAAAATGTTCAATGCTTTGATTTACAAGGTTAGGGACTAGAACACAAACAAAAAGGTATTTGTTGATGGCATCATGTGCCCTTTTACTAGATGAGTCCCATATGTCAAGCTGCAGTGGGAGCTCCTTTCAGAGACATGGCAAAGCCTAAAGTGGCAGAGGACAGGACAAGCTCTCCTGTTCCATGACCCCACATGTTTCCTGGCAAGAGAGATGACAATGAGACTTTGCAAATACACCACCTGTGAGCCAAACTGAGCCTCACTGAGACTAGTTTTACAGAAGGCAATTGATTATATTTTATCTCTGTTTCTTTCACCACTGCCACACACACATACATAATAAAACTTAATATATTTTAGAGATGATTGATCGGTTAGCTGAGTGTGCTGGGAGCTGAGATGGGGAGACCAGCTGACACCAAGAATCTGGGATTTACTGCATCTCCACCATGTGCACAAGCTCTTTGGATGTCAGGCTCTGTGTGACATGCCCAAGGTCACCTGGGAAGTGTGTGACAATGGCAGGAACCAAACCTGATTTACCCAAGTGTTCCTGGTTACTGAGCTGCCCCAGCACTAGTTTCTGTTCTAAGAAAGACTTCATGACCAGAGATGGAAAAGAAATGTGGCCTCAGCCATTTATTTATACCAATGTAATCCAAAACATATTTAGCATGTGTATAACTTGAAATAGTAACGTTACTCCACACAGGAGTGTATTGATTTGCAGAGAATGAGTGGTACTGCCAGAATATGGAGCTTTTATCCCATGGACTTATTTTCTGCCAGATGTCAGGCTGTGTAATCCTGCAAAGCTATGAGCCTGGCTGCCATTGGAGAAGGCTGACAGTTTTTCAGTGTATTTTTAAGATCTACCATCCCCATGAACATTTGTTCTCTCTGTGTGTAGGTGGATTGATTGCTAGGTAGTTCAGTAAATAGGTTGGGAAAATAATACTTAATTGACTTGATATTACAGGTGACTTGAAGGAGTTGGGAAAACAATGTCAATTAAGCAGTGCAAACATATATATCTATGTCTGTGGATAACGTTTTTAAGTGCTTTTGAAAGCAGAAACTCCTATAATTTGAAATGCTATTCAGCTTGGTAATGCGTTTAATTGTTTGTGTATGCGTGTGTAAGTGGGAAACAGAGCTAAAGCTGTAGTTTAATCAATAGCTTTTCCGTAAATCTCATCTAAAACAGAACCCATCTCAGCAGATGTTGGTGGATGAATTTCTAAGATAGAAAGACCTCTGTCAGACATTACCTGTGATTCTGGATCTCTTGTATGCTCAGATTTCTATATGCAACAGCTCAAAAATGAATACAGCAAAGTAGGCTCCCTAATACCAGCAGTGCTTCAGATCACTTCAGCTGATTGAATATTGCATGAGGCAGCTCCTGAAAATACCCTGGGCATCTTTATTTTGTGTCCTTAGGACTGCCTGGGCTATAGTAGAACTCTGAAATCCAAATAATATGGCAGTCTGGCTGTCCACAAAACATCTATCATTTGCTCCTTACTAAATATGTATTTGTGTTAATTTAGCATTCATGGCATCTCATAACGGGCCGGGATCCCGCTGTGCTAACTGTTGTATGAACACGGAGCAAAATCTGTGCCCTGCAGAGTCTGCAGCCCAAGCCTCCATTAGCACTACTGAAGATGCCTCTGCTGGTGACAGCAAACTAAGTGTGCCCATTTCTTTTTAGTATAGTTCATGCTACAACGTTGGCTCCTAGTTTTTGTTAGTAAATCACTCGTAAATGCATACTCACTTATTATTTATCAGTATTTGCTGAGTGCTCTGGACAAAAAACTACCAACATCCAGCTTGTTAGAGAGCTGCTCACGGTTGACTCTTTGTTGTGTAATGGAGCAAAATAGTCGTATGAGGTATCTGTTCTCCCATCTGCACAGCGTTAGTTCCATTACAGACTTATTTTAGGCAGAATAATCAGGCTCTTTGCTCATCTTAATTGCCTGAGTTACAATACTGCTCAGGACTCAAGAGGAAACAGGAGCCCTATTGAGCGATGCCAGATACAAACACTAAGAGAAAGACCATCCTTGCTGGGAAGGCTGTTCAATTGAGATGCACAAATGTATTATGGGAGAAGAAAAAGGCAGGTGCAAAGTGAGATAGGAAATAAATTGCAGAGCTAAGAACGGAACTGCGTTTCACGCCTGCCAAGTCAGTGCCATTTCCTCCCAGCCATTGCCTGGAATCTGAAATCTCCGCTGCATCACTGAAGAGCCCACTGACCCTGTACATTATAATAATAAAAAAATAAATCAATAGAGACAAAATCCTAGTAAGCTGGCAAAAACAACCTGAAACTTGCAACTGAGAACATAATGACCGCTCAGATTTGTTAGCATGCATTTCAGCTAGCTCTGCCTGGTAATTCAATTAGTGATGGGAGAAGTGAAAAATCAGAACTTCTTTGGTAGTTCTAGTACTAGCTACTGCCCAAAACTCAAGAAGAATCCAAACCCTTGTGTGATTTTAGAAGATTTTTTGACCTCTGGCCCTGCTATTGCCTATCCTTTTTTGAAGTTTACAGAAGGAGGTAAAAGGTCTGGCATGAGAAAAACTGCATCTCTAGGCCCATCAGATTCATGTATAACTGTATGCATATCTAGATTAAATACATATATTTTGGGGATGCTTTCCTGATTAATCAGTGTTTTTCCTATCACCTGAGTTTCTGTCACCTGCAGGAGCACAGCACATTCTTTACAAAAGCATCAGCTCTTTTGTGGAAATCAAAACAGCAAGTAGTATTTTCACAGCATACCATACAGTGATGAGTTGCATTTGCCCGTTGCTTATTAAATGGTAAAGCTTCAAGTTGGCCTCAAGTTATCCCACCTGCTCCTTGGTATAAATCAACACTGCAATAAGCTACTCTCATACTGATAAAAAAAAAAAATGTCCCTGCTTCTGAGACTTCCCTGAAAGAAAGTATTGGCTCTTGAAATGGCTGGTTACAATCAGATTGAGTGAAAATTGGAGTGTAATAAAATACTGAAATTACATCTTCCTTGCTTCCTTTTATGCATGCCGGTAGCTAGTCAACACACTGTATTTGCTGGGTTCTTTTCCTGTCTCTGTCAGTCCAGTGATATGTTAGAGAGATGAGGACAGGGAGATTTTTAGCTTCTATGCAGTATAAAGCTTCTGAAATAGCACAAGAAGTGTTTCCCTGAGTGCCTACTCTAAGCCGCAGAAATAAATACCAGTCAAAATTGCTCCAAGGGCCATTGACTTTGTATACCCCCAGGGTAAACCAAATGTTTTGTTGGGTTCAAAATATCTGCAAAACATCTTGTTGTTCTCTTTATTCTGTGTTCTGGTAGAAGCCAGAAGTAACAATGACCACAAATAGCTAAGAAAAGCCCACTTGTACCCACCTGGAAGTGGGACATTAAAATGGTTTCTGTTGTAGGAATTTCCACGAATCCAAAATGTTCATCCTTTCACTTTTCCAGACCCCTCTTCAAGCTGTTCTGAACACACAGCATAGGATATAGAAATAATTCATTGATTTTTTTTTTAAAATCCATATGCCCTTAGATTATACAATATGGAATACTAAAGCCTGACATTAATGTTTGATGTTCGAGCTCTTAGCCAAAATATGATGAAGATGTAATGATCTTTTATCTCTCTGAACTTCTCATCAGACTTGTTGCTGGTCATTCTTGTCTTAAAAGGGGAGGTTTTGTGTGTTAATGTATGCTGTTAACCAAATTTTTAATGCAGAGGTAGCCCCTTAGTAATCATGGCTGAAAGTCTAGAACATTTTGGATCGGGTGAGAAAAGAAATATTAGTGCTTTTTGTAAGATGATTTTGGTTCATATTTTTCTTGGAGGAGAAAGGGGTGTAAAATGTCATGTAGGTATGGAATTTCAGACCATGCTGTGAAATTTAGAGGTATCACCTAATTAAAAGGAAAACATGTTTGAATCCCCATACCAAATCCTATAGCACACTATTGTCAGGCTATTGAGAGACTTGATAGTGGTATCTAAATGAAGAAGCTTACAAATTCCATGTTTGGAGAGAGCTATCAGTTTAATTATATCAGACAAAATTGTGATTTTCTTTTTCTTGCTTATTTTTGGTTTTATACAGCTGGTTTTCTAAAATCACTAATTAGGTGCTGTTCTACCTTTGGCATTTCTTAAAAGAATTTAGTGTCTCTTTTCCCTCCAAAGTTTTCTTGTTTACTCTTCTACGAATTTTGACCTAACAGTAGCTAAGGGGTTAAACACCAGGACCCGGGTGCCAGGTCTGTCCACCAGTGGCCTTCTACTTCTTAGAATCATTTTTATTTAGCCACAAAAATTCTGGATGCAGTGAGTATCACAGAGATGTGAGCAGTATCAGAAAGTGGATATTGTCCTTATGGGGTCCACCAGTCTGTCCCAGCCTGGCAGCCGACCTGTCCCCAGGGTTCTGCTGACTATTTAAAATGTATATTCATTCTGAGGCATTTATTCGTGCATTGTGTAGAAACTTAAACAGAGCTTTAATTTTTCTCTGTTTCACTCCTGATCTACTACAAGCACAAAATATTGAGCGAGAGGTGCATTTCCTCTCCCTTTTGGATACGCAGTTCTTTGTGCATTATAGTTGCAGACAGGTAGGAGCAAGAGTGGGGAGTTTCTGACCGTGTTTTTCCACTGGACATGCTCTACAATTGTGCTTTTCTTCTCTGTGATTAGAATTAATTACTGCTGCTTCCCCTATGCAGTGTGAAAGAGAAGAAAGCTGAAGGTATCTGTCAGTGGTGATTGAAAACAAAATGAGAGAACATGGAAAAAAGGACAGAATTGGTTTTAGAGGCCAGTGGATGTTGAGTGAATAGTTGTGGTACTTGCTAAAGAAGTTTGTGTCAGTTCTGTATGTCCCCCTCCCCCTGAAATCAATAACACATCAAGCAGTCAGTCCCCTGAGCTGCACAGTGTGCATATAGCATGGAGATAAAAGCAGATAAGAAACTACTTTTGCATGGAAAGTAAATGTCTCCGCATAGGAAGTTTTTGATATGTTTGTAAATTCAATCCCATTTGCTTTTATTTATTTATTTATTTATGTACTTACTTTGTATTTTTACTTTTGGTATGTATTAGTTTTTCTTTTTCCCAGATTGCTTCAGCATGCAATACAGCACAGTGCCACTTGCATCCCAGTGAGCTGCTATTTCCATATAAAAAGTAGAGTGTTTTACAGTCAAGCATATATTTTTAACACTGGGGAATTTAAACTGCACCATGTATTTGTAGAGGCTGCTCAGTGCAAGAGCTTCCACTTGAGAAGATCAAACAAATTGGAGAAATGTTCTGAAAAAAAAAAAATGAAAGAGAGGGAGGATGCAATTCAGTGAAAGCAAAGCAGGAATTTATACATAAGCAGGAAGAATCTGCTGTACACATTTAGGCAGGTGGCAAAATAGTGATGAAAAAGGGTTTGGGAGCTGTGGATCACCAGCATGATATAAATTCTGTTGTGGGGGGAAACCAGCATCCTGCCATGGAAATAGGTGCTGGAATGAGCCCTCTGCTTTCCTCAGCATTAGTGAGGGCACAACCAGAGCACTGTGGCTAGTTCTGGGTGTGGAGTTTTTTCACAAAAATGTACATCAGGAGGAGAATAGCTGCAGAAACAACTGGAGATCTGGAAGAACAGGATTTGAGAGGAAAGGTCAATAGAACTCAGAGTCATTTAGTATGGGAGCAAATCAAATAGAGGGAGAAGATAACATGTTTAAATACCTGCATGACTACAGAGGGGAAGGGAGTAATCTGTTCTCCATGGCCACCTGGTAGTTAAAGGCAGGAATGATGGGCTTAACCTGCAGCAAGGAGTGGATTTGTCTGAGACAGGAAGAAAGTACAAAGGGTGTGATAGCAAGGTCTGCCATTAAGCACTGGGATGGGAGGCTTAGGGGTCCCCATGGCTACTTTCAGAACAAAGGTGGCACCCATCCATCAGGAGCTGTCAGAGCAACCCAAGGCAGATTGAGAAGCCAGATAACCTCAGATGTCCTTTCCTAGAAGTCTTGCTGTCTGAGTTTCATTTCAGCAGGTCCCTCTGGTCTCCAGCTCCTCTGCTGGACTGCAGATGTCCGGCAGCCATGCGAGCGCTGGTGTGACTCAGAGAAACTCTGTGACAGGCAATTTACTTCCTTGGATCTCCCACCCACACCCAGCTGGAGGGTTAAATCTGTGAGTGGAATAAACATTCTCTGTTTGAGGTACAATCTAATTCTGAAGTGCTTTTACCAGCCCAGAGAACATTATGGTAAGAGAGGGACAGTCTGAGCGTGCACGAGACTGGAGGGCACCGAGCTGCTCTTTTCCAGACAGGAGAGAAGAACTGGGATGGGCACAGGCACAGTAATTTCAGTATGTCTAGGGAGGAAGAGAACAGATTAAACCAAAGCCTCAGTCTTTGTAGAGGACTGTGGTATAATTCCATTAAAAATTTCATGATGGAAATTTCTGTGTGCTGTAGCTGCTGTGAAGTACAAGAAGAACACAGCGCAGAAATACTGAAAACTCCACTTAAAGAGGGAAAACTTTTTACTGTAAGGGTGACTGAACACTGGGCAGGTTGTTCAGTGAGGTTTTGGGGTCTCTGGAGATATTCAAAACCTGACTGGTACAGTATGGAGCAACCTGCTGCTGTTGAGCCTGCTTTGAACAGGGGTGGCTGGACTAGATACTCAGAGGTCTCTCCCAATGTCAACTATTTTCTAATTCCATTCTGTGACTCAGTGAAGAACAGACATACAGGTGATGTCACATAGCAGGATGTTGGCATACTCTGAGCAAAACTTAGTCTAAATCTGTCAGTAGCCCTAATCTGTGATAATACTGCCTGGAGTACAAGAAAGACATAGACATGTTGGAGTAGGTCCAGAGGGGGGATGCAAAAATGATCAGAGGCTTGAACACCTCTCCTGTGGTAACAAATGGAAAAGACAACTGTGGCCAGATTCTGCCTAGGAGCAGATTGGTAAAGTTAACTCCCCCTCATTCCCTGTTTCTCTTGTCTAGCCAGTTTGACTTTGCACTTTTATCTTTCACCAGTGCCAACTTTTGAGGTTTGGCCATCAACAGTTAATGTGAAAGACCCAGGAACAGCAAATCCAATAGGAAGTATAAAGAATGAAGAACTTCTTTTTTCTGTTGTTTTGAAGAAAGATTTTGTTCTCCCATGATTGAAGGGAGAAAAAAAGTAACCCTGCTAGCTACTTCCAGCTGAAATAAATCCAAAGGATAAAATACTCATATAGCAACAGTCTCTAGGTCCCAAAGTCCGTTTGTAATTATTCAGTGTTTTCAATTCACTTTTGTTTCAGAAACACATCCTTAGCACTGGACTGCAGAGGTAAAAATATTTTTATTTGCCTCTTTTACAACACACCTGTTAGCCCCACGAAGGGAACTGCTCTGATGGAAAATTTCAAAGTCTTTAAGCTCCAAAATGTGATCTCTAACCTCTTTCTGTTTCTGGAGTGTTAGATACTGAGTTATGGTACCTGAAGGCTAGTGCTACTGGTGTGCCAAAAGACTCAAATGATGATCCCTTGTAACACAGTTTGTTTAAATTCCATGCTGGTGTAGTAACCAGCAAGCACATTTGGGTCTCTGTTGTTTTATCTGCTTTCTGCAGATACCCTGACACAATTTTATCCTTCCCTTTCTCTTTTATATTTGGGGGAATCTTGCCTGGATTAGAAGATCATATGTTCCACAGCTCAGGATGCGACATTTCAGCACCATGATCCTTGCCGAAAGCCCCAGAGGATGATTCAGAACAGGAAAAGAGGGCCTGAAAAAAAATATTGTTGTGGAAAATAAGGTCAGGTGCATGTTTAAGTGCCATGTAGTCTGTGTAATGGGATCAATTTAGGACCAGCAGAGAGGGGAGAGAGCTACTTGTTGAAACTCCAGCACCTTGTACAAGAGCTGACTGGTCCTGGGAGGCTTCCCATGAAGCTCCAAACCAGGCAAGGCTCTGCTTCATGCTTAAGAGTTGATGGATTCACAGCCCCACTTGCTGGCTCTGTTTATCTCTCCGAGTGTGGTACAAATCCTAGTTATTAAAAATCAAGAACAGAAAATCCAATTCTAGATGTAATATCAGTCCAGGTCCAATTTTGAGTAGGTGAAATAAACTAACTTCAGACACCAATGGATAGTTGACTGCTGCACAGTAAAACAACACAATTTAGTACAATTTTCCACAGTTGACATATGTTGATCGATACAGGACTCAGAATTTAACAGGCATAGAATTTCAATTAAACTGAATTACCGAAGAGTATAGTCATCACCATGCTGGGGAAGAGGTGCTTTAGCAAATGAGACAGACAACTGCACTTTATGCATAGAATAAGAGAATGTTTTGAGTTGGAAGAGACCTTAAAGACCATCTTGTTCCAACCCCGTGCCATGGGCAAGGACACCTTTAGTTAGACCAGGTTGCTCAGAGCCCCATACAGCCTGACCTTGCCGTGCCGTGTTAAAGCCATGCTGAATTAAAAGGTGGGCTTTAGCTTTCAAAATTAACTGTTAACAAAACCGTATAATTAATTTTCTAATTTTATTTTTTCTTTCTCACCTTTTCCATTCCTTCTGGGGCTTTGCAAAGTGTAAGCGCTGATTGTTTCTGAACTGACAAGGCATT
Organism: Myiotriccus ornatus; assembly: GCA_036023395.1. Lineage (NCBI taxonomy): Eukaryota > Metazoa > Chordata > Aves > Passeriformes > Tyrannidae > Myiotriccus > Myiotriccus ornatus. The sequence continues at coordinate 7,674,358 of JAYRBT010000005.1, forward strand.
TTTGTTCCACAAGTGGGCATGAAGCAAACACAAGCCCGGGTGGGTAGATTCCATTTTGATCAGCTTGGTCAGCAGCTGTGGTCTGCTCAGCCAAGACGAGGGTGGGCACAGCCACATGCACTTGGTGCGTGGTGCATATGCATGAAAGACCTTGTGGATGTGCATTACAGGCCTGTTGCTCACTGAAAGGCACTTGTGTGAATGTGCACACTTCAAGTTCCCTCCTGTTGTAGCTCTTTGTGCAAGCACTGATGCCTTGAGTTCAGAAGACCTGACTTCATGGTTTTGTCTGTCCCAGGGTCCACTGACTGTGTCATGAAATTGTTGCGAATACTGACAGAGAGAACCCACCTGTTGTCACTTGGAGGTGTTTATATTCTTTACAGAAAATAGCAAGAAGGAATAGACTTGTTTCAGGGAGGTGGATGAGTAGATTTTGACTGAGGTGAAGAGACAGGAGAGGAGCAACATAGCCCCAAATGACTTAATTCCCAGCATAGGAAACTTGCATCATCAACACTGTCTTCCAGCTCTGGCAGAAGTGTTTGCTCAAGTTGAATAAGAAAGTAGTACAGAAAGAGAGACTGCTATTTGATGTGCTGCAGCTGGGTGTTTCAGAAGGATTTCTCTTGGATACTAGGAGGCAGGTCTAGGTTTGCCTGAAGAAGCAGGTGCTTTCAGCTGCCTCCAGCTTGTTTTGCTCTGGAGAGCTGCTGAGTGCAGGCTGTCTTTTTGAGGGCACAGCACTCTCAAAGGCAATCACTGTGAGACAGTTTCTGTGTTTCTGGGCTCTTCCGTGGAACATCCATTACCAGCCAGGTCACCAGGGTGTAGGGAAAGGATAGGAACTGTGCACTCAGAGGTCACCCAGTGTCTCTAAGTCCCCATAGGTCTGACTGTGCTGTATTTGAATGCTCCAGAGAGTGGCTGTGAGATACCGTGAATGGTGTGACATATACAAGGAATTGCTTTTATATCTTCTGGTGAGAATGTTGTCCATGTGTGTGAATGTAGTGCTGAATTAACAGCCCCCAAAAAATGTATCCATGGGAAAGCTTACCCATGCCACTGTGCCTCAGCCCTCATCTGGTGGAACCAGATTTAGAGGTGAAAAGTAAAGACTTCTCAACAGCCCACTACGTGCCTATTTTCTCTGTGAAAATGTGCAACAAGGGTGCCAACCCTGTCAGCAGGTTTTGCCTTGTGGACACATTTCCACTGGCAAATGGACCTTAGACCACACATTTCATGATTCACATGGTGGATTTGCTTTTTCAGATCATTATCTGCTCCAAGCTGATTTTCTCCAGCATTCTGTAGGTGCCCACCTGACCTTCTTGTCCACTCTAAAGCCCAGGCCCAGTCTAGATGTGTTTATCAGTTTCTTGTTCGCCTCCATTTGGAGACAGACCACCTTCACCTGCAGCCTTGGGCGTTTTATAGGAAGTAAGGTTTGAGTTTGTCTCTCCGGATGCAGGTGAGCATTCTGGAGATCTAGCACTGCCTCTTCATTTCTTGATGTTGTTCTCCTGGCAGGGAATCAGAGAATACTGTACAGATCTGTAAGGTGGCCTTTGGCATCTCTCTGACTCCTTTTCATGTAAAGCCTCCTGCAGACTCAGATCCTGACAGTATTTGTACTTTAAATATCTGTGCTGTCTTTTCTCTCTCACATCCTTTCTCAATGGGCTCCTCCTCTTTGAAAACTTAGAGTCTGATTCTTCTCATTTAGAGGTTAATTCCAACCATACTGTACTCATAGCTCTTCCTACCAAATATGATTAAATTCACTTCTCTGTGGGTAGGGATACCTCTTATTTACACAAGAGTCCCAACATCCCAGCATTTGCAAACACAGTAATTACATGTTGTTTTCCTGTTAGCTCTGGCAGGTTCAGAGCCTGACTACTGGCACAGTGGCTGTGGTGCTCCATGCAGAGCAGCTCGCTTGTATCTCACCTGCTCCAGAAGACAGAAGCAGCACTAATTTTAAGCTACACTGGGTACTCTCTTGTTCACTCCAGTTCTTCTGCTTTCTGTGGCTTTGCGAAGTAGCAGGACCTACTTGAATCCTTCTCTGGGTTGAAAAATCACGTTTTTTTAAAAGTATCCACGACTACTGTGAGAGTGGTAAACCTTTTTGAACAGGGAACCAGTGAAATCATTCTGGATTCCGTAGTGGTCAAACCATACTTAGGTCACATACAACTCGGGCAAGCTGTGGCTTCTGTCTGTTCAGGAAACCGTGGAGCAGCACGGGGTGGGCTACAGGTTTAAGACTCGTGGTTCTCAGGTGCCATCTGCTAGGTCTGTGCAGCAGTGGAGTCACGGCAGTGACTGCATCATGGCTTTAACCGAGGTCAGATCCCTTTAGGGGAATTGAAGCTTTGGAATATGTGTAGAGATTAAAATGTTTGCTCATTTGGACTCTAGTTAGAGAAGTAGAAAAAAAAAATCTATGTACATAATGTATATACTGATCCTCCAAAACTTTGCTGCCTTATGGAGATGTTAATTAGTGATACTGGGTGGGACCAGCATGAATCTCCCTTGATTCCATGGTAGATCAATTGCATTTATAGGACATCCCAAAGAGGACAGATCAAATATTCTGGTACAGATCAAATGTTGTCTGCACCAGGTAGAGCCTTGCTCATTTTACAGACTGTGTAGAAAGAGTACTGTTAAATTGTTGTTGGCTTTGTTTTGTTTTGTTTTGTTTTTTAGTTATTCTTTTGGGAATTATTATTCCTACTTTTGCTGTCACTAACACTTCTGTCTGTGTGAAAATAAATGGAAAGGAAGCACAGTCACTCTGTACAGCATTGCACTTTTCTTGCTTTCTGCAGTCCCTGCTAATTAAATGGCTGATTTGTTACATTTCCCCTGTTGTATGAAATATGTTTGTCACCAAAAAAAAAATGCCCAGACTGGCTGCAAAGACAAAAACCCTTGCTGAGAGAGTGAGAAGCATGTGGCCCATTGGAGGTTACATTTTCTGGTGTTTCAAATTTAAGATTTTCCTTTCCCACAGGAGTGCAGAAGGTCATGCCCAGTACTTGAGTTAGAGATGGCTGACCCCAAAAATTACACTGTAAGGCAGGGAGGAAGCTGAGGCGCTGGCAGAGCAGAGCAGGGTTAACACTTGTGAATGATTCTCTGCCCTGTGCTAGCTCCAAAGATGATTGCAACAGCTCTTTCTTTTCAAGTAAGACCACCTGGATCAAGCTTGATCCAGGGCCTGATGGACACCGAGGAAGGCTTCCCACTGGGCTGGGATTTGGATTTCTTCATCCTTTTGCCTGGGAGTGCCTATTAGTGGAGCACTTAGAAAAAGGGAGGTTGCTCTCCAGTTGGCAAATAGAGAAATTGCCAATTGTTGGCCTTCAGGCACCTGAAGATAGAGCTGTGTAGGGCCAGTAAAAGTTAACTCTTGTTGACAGTCACCGTCTCTGTAAATGGATTTTGGTAATGTTGGGAATAGCCAAGAAAGCTGGGCAGGTCATGGCAGGTCAGCACACTAGGAATGGGTATGTTGCTTTGCTCTGAAGACTGACAGTAAATAACAAGGAGGTTTGGCTCTTAAAGGGAATGTTAAAACGGAATTGGACTTCAGCCCTGTACAAATTTTGTGTTTGCACACATTTGGCAAAGCTAGAGGTTGTTCCCTGAGGTCACTGCACAGTGATGAGAGGGGAGCTTGCCTTGGGAGCACTTCTTCTTCCTTGCAGTTACAGAAATCCACAGATGAGGTGAAAGAAAAGGATAAAACATGTTTCTGCTTGAATCTGGGGTCCTTGAGTGAAGGTTATATAAACATCTCGTAGTATAAAATTGGAGAGGAACTGTGTACTTACTGAAACAGATGAAAGAGGAAACAGTTTTGTGTAGAGAGGATGAATATTTCAAACAAACCTATATTCTCCCTAACAATATCATCCACCCTCCTCTAAATGCTATTGCTGGGTAAGTCTTACTTTGAAATCCTTCAGACATGCACCCCCAGGAATCGCTCCCTAGAAACCTGTCCTGCATTCCTGGAAGCACCAGCCTGTTCTTTCTGTCTTCTGCAATGGACTAAGAGAAAAGAAGGGTCCAGTATCTGTCTGACACCTTGATCCAGCCTGAGGATACCCTTGGACGTAACTGGGTTTTAAAACATTTTGATCATAAAAATTAAATGAAGGTGGGGGCTAAATCTTATTTCCCACTGCTGCTGCTCTCGCTCATCTCTGACACCGGTATTTGATGTATGTAATCAGCTGATCTGTGCTGGAAAGGTTAGAAGTGAAGGATGTTCTTGTCTCTTACAGATTAGCAAAATGTTAGAGTAGCTTTGGCTTTATGAGACTTGAGGTAAATTGGCTAAGCCCACCTAAGTGAAAACTTATAGTTTGCTGGAGAGGTTATAGCCATGGACAAGAGAAGGGGAAGTTTCTTTTGGATCAAGTTTTGCTGTGTAGACTTGAAATAAAGCACAGGGTGGATTTTAAACTTCATAGTG
>JAYRBT010000005.1:7678961-7750098 GCA_036023395.1 Myiotriccus ornatus
GGGGAAGTTTCTTTTGGATCAAGTTTTGCTGTGTAGACTTGAAATAAAGCACAGGGTGGATTTTAAACTTCATAGTGACAAAATATCTTTAGGTTTAGGCAAGTAATCTGGAAAAATCAAGATACTGGACAGGATTTCTGTCATCTTGCACTGCAGAAATCTTATACAACTGCAAACTCTTTCAAGTTTTTCTTGGTCTTGAGCTCCCAGATATAGGATTAAGCTGAAGGCTGATTTCACTGCCAGGATCTTGATGGCCACAGATAGCATGAAAACCAGAGGCATGCTCATACTGCAGATTTGAATCCGGACTTTTTCCTCTCTTCTCTTCAGGAGCCCCATTTCTTTTCCTTGCAAAGCTAAACACAGAATCTCAAAGAGATGCTCATGATCTCCCTTAAATTGTGGACTGTGGCCTTTTTTTTTTTTCCAATTGTTACTTGTTTTGTAAGATATAAATGTGATTTTGCCCAGGGGTGTGTTCAGTTGCTTCAGGCTCTCTGGATACACAGGCTCTGCTTGTCAGGATTTGAGGGTCAAATGCTGTGTGTCATTTCAAAGGTGGCTTCTCCTGAGTTTCTTTCAGTCTCCAGATTGATCCTGCTGGGCCTCCAGGTGCAGATGGAATGACCCAACACACTCCAAAAACTTGTGCTTCTCCCTTGGCACATTCCTGTGGTCAGAGACACCCCACAGCATGAAGAACAGCTTTTACTTTTCAAGAAGCAAAGCTTCAAGGAGGTAATCACAAGAAGGGAGTATTCACCTAACCAGCAGATGCCTTCTAGGTTCAGCTGATGACTTTGTTTTAGCAATTCCATTTGAGTCCACCTATGAAACCCATCCTTTATCCCTGCATCCTAATTTCAGTTTCCATAATCTCTACTACACCCTCTGGAGTTAGATTTCCATATGAGTTAGAGGATGGGAGGAGAAGCAGGGTTTTGCTGGGAACAAATGTGCTAGTAATATCCTTTCAGCCTGAAAGACATAACAGAGCTGCCACCAATTCCTAACAATGAGAGGCAGATTAACATCCAAACTGGCCCTATTACCACGGGAAAACTGAGTCAGAGACATTACAGACAGTATTTTAGCTGAGAAATCTGTGTGGCTTTAAGAGCCTTCATTCGGTTTTAGGAGCCAAGGTCAATGTCCATATCTGAATAATTTGGTTCCTCTGTCCTCACTTGATACCAAGCTGGACAATCTGGGCAAAAAAGTAGAGTGTTTCCTCTCCCAGTCCTGTGCTTTGGCAGTTGTAGTGCCTCCCATCTCAAGAGATTTCATGTAAATCATCCTTCTCCACCATGCCTCAGTTTCCCTGCTTGTAAAACAGGGAGCCTGAGCAGCTTGGAAAGAGGGGGAGTAATTTGTCTTGAAGCTGAAACTGAAAAACGTGGGGGCACCCCTAGTTACGAACTGTGCAGCCTGTGTGACCTTTGCTTTTAACAGTGTCACAGGACATGTCCCTTTGCAAAGCCCCAGAGAGTCTCCTGCAAAGCTTTCTATCACCTGGACCCTGTGAGATCCGATCTGTCTCCATGCAAGATCCTCATCACTCACCGAGCCTTTAATTCCTCAGAGAGGCAGAGGAGACAATATTCAGCAGCTGGTTATTTCTTCCTTTCCCTCAGTCCCTCACACAGAGTGTCAGTTTGGAAAAAAAAAAAAAAATGGCAGAGAACTGGCCATTAGCAAGGAAAACAGTTTAGGGAAGAGACGAAATAAAAATGCAGTCAATTATCTCTCACCGTGCCCAGGTGTGTGGGTGCAGTCAATTTTCAAAGTCATCGAGAATTTTAGATGAGAAAAGGGAAGCTGTTCATGGCAAATTGCAAGTGCTGGGGGAAGGGGGAGAGAGAAGGAGAGAGAAAGCAGAGAGAGGAGCGAAGGAGAGATTAATTTCCCTCTTGAGTGAGAAGTGTGTTTGAGACAGACAGATGGGCTGTAAATACTCCGAACCAAGGACAGGAGCTGAGACAAGGGAGAGGCTGGTGATTGAAGTGTGACTGTGATGGAGGTAGTACATTTCCTGGCCAAGGTGACTGGTTTTGTTCTGAAAGGGGGAGATTTCTGAGACGTGGCTGCTGCACTTCACCTCAACCTAGACCAGGACAGCATATTTAGACTTGATAAGTGATATCCAGGTCCCAGTGGGGTTTTCCTTAAGGGTCAGCTTCAACTGCCTGCCTTGTAAGGGAAGTCTGAAGGGGGAGAGGGGAGGGGAAGGAAGAACGAACAACGGGGCGGGGGCGGGGAAGGGAGGAAGGTAGAAAGGAAGGAAGGAAGAAAGGGAAAGACGCTCTTCTTTCCTCGTTAAAATTATTGAGCTGTCTACAAGTGGTGAGCGAGGGGAGCATGTGACCGGCAGTTAATCACATTGCTGTGAAATGTGACTGCTGCTGATAATGGGATCTTTCCTTCACTAGAATTTCTGTTTCAGAAGTAGTGATTTTCACAAAGAAAGGAGGTTGAGGGAGATATCATTTCAGATCTAGCAGAGCCTGTGTACATTTTCTTTAGGGAGGAAAAACCTCCTTTTTCCTTTCCTGCTCAGCGTCCCTGTTTGTATTACTACTATCATCATCAAATTTTCATTTTCACAGCCCAAACTCACAGAGGACAAATGTAACCCAGCTCCAGTCTGCCTGCTAGCAGATTAGCTCCCATTTAGTCATAAAGTTAACCAACCTTGCTCCAATCAATTAATTCCTAGAACCCTTAATTTATGGATGCCCCAGTCTATGCTAGCTGTCGAAAAGATGAACATCCTGCTTCAAAATGAACTGGTTTCTCTTTCCTTCAAGATGCAGGAATTATAAGAGGATGGTGGTAAATAAGCATTTAGAAATCCCTTCCGTACAAAGGCAACAGCAGCACAGAGGAGAATAAAGGGGATTGTAGCATCCTTGAAAAACAGTGATATAAATGAACCAGGCTCTTGGGACAGGAGCAGCACGGCTCTGGAACCACTGTAGGCTTGGCTGAGTTTGCTCCTTCCATCATAGATTCATCTAATGTACATCAGGTTACTGCAAGAGACACAGGTAAGTGAAAAGGTGTTGATCAAGACACCTTTCCACTTTCAGATTTTGCTTGCCAGAATCTCTTCATCCCTTTCTGGGGAGCATGAATTACTTTCACCCTTGTTCTCTAGGTTTTTGACTGGATTTACTGGTTAATCCAACATGAAACTTCTTCAAAACACACTGAAGTAAGTAGAAGTCTCTCTGCTGGTTTTGCTGGCTTGTAGATCAGGTGTTGCTAAGGCAGATGCTTTAGTCAGAACTAATTAGAGTTTATCTGGTTTCATAAAAGAGAAAAAATTGTAGCATTGAAAATACTGCAGTTGTTTCCACTGGAAAGCTCCTCTTTTTAATTTTGTGTCCATACTTTAAATAGTAGTTGATACTAACACATTCTTTTTTCAAAACACATGATTTGGGAAAAAAAAAACCAACACTTGCAGATGCTTTAATATCACAAATGGAATAACCAGAATTGCAGGAAGCTCAAGTGTTTCTTCTGAGCAGTCTGGCATACTCTTCTGCCTGACAAATGTTCTGCAAACAGACCCACATTTTCTCAGCTACATCAGCTCAGAATTACTTTGCCAAGCAGTTCTTGGGTGGTTGCTCAATTGCTAGCTGTTCTTCATGGGAGCTTTATGCTTTGACAGGCAATCTGCTAACAGTGGGCTCTCCTCTCCCATGGGTTTGTTTCCTTGTGCCTGCAATGGCTGAACATGGGTGAGGCATCACTTCATGGCTGTGAGAGGTGATCCAGCGGAACACTTATTTCCTGAAAACTGTGAGGAGGGTGATGTACAGCAAGCACAAATGTAGCTGGAGCAAAGGCATTTTCTCCTAGAAATTCTTTGTGGAAATATTTTTGATGCTAGTCCCCAGTCTCCTCACCAGACAATGTGTCTAGACTGTCTCCTCTCACACAAGAATCACCTTGATCAAGGACAGGCATGTTCTAATGGACCAAGTGAGGACGTGGGTCCTTTTCCTGTTTGTGCTGCTGCATTTTCTTGGTGGGGTTGCAAATATAATATCCCCTTTTGCACTTTGGTTTTTAATCTATGTAGGATGGAGGAGCCCAGCAGCTTTTGAAAGGTTTTTACTGTTGGGAGGTATTGTTTTATTTGTTGTGATGACCAGCTCTTTATGCCTCATAAGTTCTGCATTAATTTTTGCTTTGGGAACACCACCACTTTAAAGAATGTGCTGCAGCAAATGTTGATTCCTGGCTCAGGACTTCAAGTAGTGCCTGTATGGTGTTCTCTTTGATCCTCAGCAGGCTTTCCAGGCAACAGAAAAGGGAAATTGATTCTGAAAATGGCTGAGCCACATTTATCCAGGTTTGTGCCCAGGCAAATTGGGGCAGTTTAACTGATCTGCTCAGCTCAGAGATGTCTCTTTGCTGCAGGAGCAATACTGCTTCCTATACCAGGGGAAGGGGCTCTTTGCTAGATGTATATCATATATTCTTCCTTTGAACACTGGCTGGTGACAAAGACAGGCTGTTGGAGTAGGTCAGGCTTGGTCTGACCTGGCTTGGTGTTTCCTGTGAAAGGAGCCTTTATTCCTGCTCTCTGTGGGGTTTTTCTAGACAGGCCAGAAACTCCCTGTCCTTTTTCTGCTTTCTCTGCCCATTGTCTGCTAAAATAGCTCAGGTATATTTCTCTCTTAGCAGTTTAAGCCCCTGCAAAGCCATACACAGAGCAAAGACTGATTTGCTGTACCACCTTACTAAATGAATGGTTATTCTACCAGAACACAGTCCCAAAAATATCAACTCCTCCAACCGCTGCCAGACCCTTACAGCGTGATCCAGCTGCCTTTCCTTCAGGTTTCCAGCATGCTCGAGGTAGGCCTGAGGGTCCTATTTGAATGCAGTTCAAGATACATGGTTCTGCCTCATTTCCAGCCTCACCACTCCGTTCTCTAGCCTGTCATCCCTTGTCTCCTGTTCCTGTACCCTCCAGCCCTGGAGCCCCACTTGCATATGCTTCTTGCTTCCCCTTGTTTGCTTTAAGGAGTTCCTCCCTTTGCCCGTACCAGCTTGTTTTCACAGGCAGTCTATTTATTTTTGGCTGGTGCACGCCAGCACTTGGACGTAGATTCAATTATCTTTGAACAATTTCCACTTACTCTGGTTTTGCTCTTTTCCTTTTCAGTTTCACTGAACACTGCCTGTATTTTCTCAGAGCTTTTTCAACTGCAATACTGCCTGCTTCTGTTCTGCCTCCTTTATCACTTTCTTTTTTTTTTTTAATTTCCACATTTTCCATGTTTTCATTAAGCTCCCTCACTAAACTCTGGTGACCATTTCTCCACTGCTGTCCTTTCTGTACACTTGCACTGAAAAGGGTCCACGTTTAACCTCCGTGTGTTAAATGCTCCCTTCACCTGGAAGGAAATCAACAGTACAGGCAGATTGGGGGTTTACCTACTCTCCCATACCAAAATGTCTTTTTTCTGATGTACAGCAATCCCCCCCCCCTCCCTTGTGGTTTTACTCTTATCTGTTTTTCCATTAAAACTTGACTCATGCTTTACCTTTATGCCAGTGGAGTGCAGTATGGAGATGATAAGGGTCACAGCTGCTTACTGTTCAGGTGAAGGTGTTCCTAGGTACATAATCTTCCCTGAGAACTTGGCTACACTCAGACTTGCTGCTTTCCACTGCTTGTTCTCCCTTCCCTCTGGCTGGTAAAACAGAACTGTATTTGGACCAGCTTTTCATAAAATCTGATATGTTTTTGTAACAGAGACATTTTGATTCACTCTCCACAACAAAATGGGATTCTACAAAAAAGGGAAAGGTTTTGATTGTCTGTCTGGACAGGACGGGATAATTCTGTGGAAGAGTTACTTTGGTCAAAATCTTCAAGAGTGGGGAAGTATCTGAAGCACAGAAGTACTCAGGCTATTTTTAAACAAGCTTGCTTAGGCACAGAGGAAACAGCATGAGGTGAGCTGTGCAGAGGCACAGGGTGCAGTAGTCTGAGTTCAAGTAGCCCTGTAATACACTGTGGTTATTTCGGTGAGTGCAGCACAGAGATACCAGCTTGTCACACAGCAAAGGGCTCCTCACCTCCAGTGGAGCTCTCTCTACCTGGCCTCCCTTGATTTAATCTGGGTGAAAACTTGTGGAGATGCCCAAAAGATGGGATTCATGAACTTTATGAAAGAAGATGGCAGAGTGTGGTCTACCACTGTGTGAAAACAAGGCACTTGTCAGAGCTGTCTTCTCCACAGCTCCATTAGCATTAGGCAGTGGTGTGAGCTATCACAAAGGTATCTCCTTTAAATGTTCTTCTTCCACCCACCCACCAACAGTTTGTAGTTCCTGGTGAGTACAGCCATGAGACAGAGACCTTTAGCCTTTCTCCTGTAAGTACCTGGGTATCGCTTACTTATTGGGCATGGAGCTAATTGAAGGGTAGTTAATGCCATCAAGCGCTGGGATGTATTTATATTTTTAACTACATGTAGGTGATTATCAACATTATAAATAATTACAGTCTGCCTCCCAGCCCCTCTGCTCCATTCCACCCTGCTAATTGCAACGCTTAGATCTCAATGAGCTCATTATGTTTTGTCGATATTCCGCTCTTTGGCTTTGCTCACTTAGTAGGGACCGGGGGGACACAAATGGGAGCTGAAGATTGAAAATGCCAAGCTCCCAGGGATTTGAGTTAGCGATCATCGCTGCTTCATCTCTATGCACAATTTATTCAGCACTCCACCTTCCCTAATAAATTATAGATCCCTCAAAGGGAAGCTTTGCCAAGGGATGGGCGATTGCCTTACTCGCGGGGGAGCCCATTCTGCGCGGTATTGAGCGTCTTTTGACATCTGGTCTTCACAGGATTGGATCCCTCCTGCCCTTCCCCTCCGCCCGTCTCTTCCACCCCTTTTGGGAAGCATTAACCTTTTCAATGTGATGTATGCGAAAGGGCGACAGTCAGCAGTGGCAGTTCCTAATGGATTCTGTTTGTCTGGTTGTTTGTTTGTCTAAACTGCCTGCAATGCTGTCCAGACCTCTTGGAAAAGCAAGCCAGAGTGCAACCAATATTTTAATTAGCAGCAAAAGGCAGAGAGGCTTTTAAAGAAAAAGAGTGTTTGAATTCAGAAGTAAGAGCAGATGAATGTGGGACAGGGGACCTGGGATTCAGTCCAGCTGAAGACACATAGTGCCCTTAAAGAGGGGTTGGATTGCAGGCCAGAATGGTGTGGGTGAACTGGTTATTGTGGTCTTTGGGGGCTTGTGGGCTACAGAGGGGTGATTTTGTGCCTCTTACTCTTCTTTCTGGAAGTGAAAAAGGAGCAGAGGCTTGTCATAACTGCCTCACTAAGAACTGAGAAAAGCCCAGTGGAGAATGGAAGATCTGAACCTAAGGAACTGAGTTACAGGGCAACCCTTTACTGACCCCTCTGTCCCCAAACAGGATGGGTGCTCTTTTCCCCTGTACTCATACCTGTTTTCCTAATTCTGTCTTAAGATGGGCATGCCACAGCCTCTCCAGGAGATATTTTTCTTGTGCTTCACTAGTCTTATTGCTGAAAAGCCTCCCCCTAAATCTAATCTTAATCTGTTTTATTGTAAATTAAGGCCATTGCTTCTTATACCATCACCACTAGATGCTGAAAAGTTTCTCCTGTTCTACAGCAGCCCTTACTTATTTGTACACTCTGTCTCTTCACGATTCTGTGGCCCAAAGTCCACAAATCTTTTGGGTTTTTCCTCCTTACATTTTCTGGACTTCTCATCAGCCTTTCCAAAGCCCCTCAAGTTTCAAGACAATGATGCTGCAATTAAACTCTGCTGCTCCTGAAGGTGGTTTAACTCAGCTTTGTGACTCCACAGCCAAATGCTGCTCCTTGCAAGAGCCTGGGAAGCAGCTGGGAGCTAAGCCATCCAGCTTTGCAGTGACCAGAGACGGCTGCTCACTGAAGCCAGTCTCAGCCCAGCTCTGCATCAGGGCCAACAGCTGCAGCAAAAATCCTTTGGCATTCATGGGTGAATATTCCCTGGTGATTCAATGTGAACACCAAAGTCACAAGCGGGTCTGAGAGGGAGGAACCCTCTCCAGGTCATGCAGAGGTTGGTGCTGAGCTGTGGGTCAGTGAGGCTTCTCCAGGAGGATACTGGAGCCTGTGAATAGAGGCAAGTAGTGCTCCTGGAATTATTTCTTGTTAGTAACATGGAGATAGAGATAGGCAACACAACCACAGAGTGAGACTGTGCCAATAGCAAAACAGGATGTGAGGTAAAATATATGATGGTTTAATAGGAAAAAAGTCATATAAAAGAATTTAACCAGAGGCTGCTGATTAAATTAAGGTCACAAGCATGTTATTATGAAAGCCCTTTTCACCAAGGATGGCAGTGGCTCTAAAGCTCGTCCACCAGTTAATGCTCAATCCCCCAGCAAGAACGTGAGATGCCCTTTTTATAACTCAAGGGCTGGTCCTACACTGACTGTACAGGGAGATACTTCCAGCCATTCCAGTAAAGCTGGCTGTTGTTACAATGACAGGAGTTGGTGGATCTGAAGTTTGGCAATGGTTTATTCCCATCAGAGAAGTGAGAGGAAGGGAAGGGCAGTGGAGAAGGGGAGAGCTGCAGACCTTTCCAGCATCTTTCTCTGGACACAGCCCCACTACTGCCAGCAGCCCTTCCCCAGGGGATATGATGAAGGAAAACAAGCCAGCTTGGGTGAGTAGCTTTTTTAGCAAGGGCTTTGTGACAGCAGTCAAAAGAGCGTTATTTGTGGCAGGGACTATATATAACTATATTTGTGTGTGTGTAGATTAAATATATGTGTATGTGTAGAGCCTTATCACTGCATTCCAGCTTGAGTATAAAACACAAAGGAAAAATCAAAGGGTTTAGAAAAAGCTGAATTTATCTGGGAATGGGAATTATAATAGCAAAGAGGCAATTAATTTGGGGGTGATGGAGATTTTAGTAATATTTTACTTCTTCCCTACAAAGACAAAAATAGCATTAGTTTCTCTACCTACTAGTAATAGCTCTAATCCTCTTCTTACCTTTCACCACCACCTCTCTGGAGTGACCACCTACCAATAAGGTGTGTCCAACTGATATGGAGAGGGATTTGGGCCAGCTCATGTGTGTCCCTGCTCTGGGGAGGAAAACCCCTGGGAGCAGATATCCTGAGCTGAAGTGTGACAGGGACCCTCGAGTCTGAGCGGGCACTGCAGGCAGAAATGAGGTCTTGGCATTCACGGGCTAATACCCCTTCCTTCCCATATTACCTCATTTAGCTCTGGTTGTCCTCTCATCCTTTAGTGCCACTCATCTGAAGAAAAGCACCCACACACATCCTTCATCATTGAGCCATCCCTTGCTCTGTCGCCCCAGCCCAGCCCGGTCCTTGTAGAGGGGGCAGGTGCCCCGTCTCTGGTTTGTCCAGGCATAGTTCCCATTGCAAAACCAATCCCTGGATCTTCTTTGTGCTCTGACAGCCCTGGAAACACGCCACTCCCAGCAGAGCTTTCTGCTGCCTGCAGCCTCCCCAACAGTGCCTTATTCTGAATCAATACTTGCAGATACTGGAGATAACTCAGGGAGAGAAATACATTAATGTAGACAAAGAAACAAAGATAATGATATTTTTTCTTCCCTCCTTTTTTTTTTTTATTTCTTCCCTCCCTTCTCCCACAGAATAAAATTTTCTTTTCTTCTCCCCCCATCCTCATCTCTATGATCTGCACTGAGCAGAGCTCCAGACTCTTGAATTATTTTACAGTTTTCAATAAAGCATTAAATCTTTTTTAAAAACTGCTTGTTTTAATTGAAAAAATTCCAATCAATCAGTTCGCCCCTTCTCTACCCTCTTGCCTTCCTCCCCTCCCCCAAACAGACCCATTTGCAGTAAATAATCTGCAGCCAGACTTTCTGCTCTAAAGAAATAAATAATTCTGAATTTGCTGAATCCCGCCTGATCTCCCAGCTTTAAATCACTGCACTTTGTACTGAGCTCAGCTGAAATGTTGAACACACTGAAGCATGACTATTACTTGAAGACTGCAAGTGTTTTTAAAGGTACAGCCTCTGAGGCTGTGGTCCTTTTTCCTCCCAGGACGGTCTGAGAGAGGAGCTAAGCCAGTTCCTGAGGATGAGGCGTCCCTTCCCTGCATTTTGTCCACTGCAAATGCAGGTGGGGCCTTGTCTTGACTTATCAAAGACTGACTGAAGGCAGGATAAATCCAGTGTGTCTTTGAGGAAGTTCTGAAGAAGAGGCGTCTTGGCTGAAACCATCTAACAGGCAGTGGACTGAGAACTTTTTCAAATGGGTGATCTCAGGCAGGTTTCAGGAGGTCATCTGCATCTGCTCAGACACTGGAGAGCAGCTACCCATGCTCCCAAGTGTAAATAGTTGCACTTGGACACAGAAAAGCCTGGAGTCTCCCAGCCTGGGAAGGAAGGCCCCCTCAGATCATAGGGAGTCCTGCAATCACTGTCAGAATTCTTTAATTCTCTTTATCTTTCCTCTACTCAAAAACTTATAAACCAGCTATATGGAAGCTTATGTCACAAAGGAGCACAACCCTTGTATTTCCTAATTCCTCATATTGCTTAGTAAGTTAATCTTATTGCTGAATTTCTTCTTTTTAGGATTGCTCTTGTCAAAGCTATTGACTATGCCCTGTCTGACAATCCAAGCTGCAGCTGAAGAGGGAAAATGCAGCACACAACTGATTACTGATGCCTAGTTGTGATTTATACAACTCGCGGGCTTCCAACAATTTAGAGATGAAAAATGGTTTATCCACACTTTGGTGTGTCGAAAGACTCTTTCTACCATTTATCTTGAGACTGATTTTGTTTGGGTAGTGGTGAATGTTACGCCCAAAGCCATGGGTAGAATGTCTAATGGAAACTTCCAGACATGGAACAGTGGGAATCATCAAGTTTCTGACCTGAGATGTGAGGGACTAAGAGGACCCCTAGAGAGTTCACCTTATGATTTTCAAGTGTCTTTTGGAGGGGTAATTAAAATTGGAAAGTATTGTATTGTTCTTGCATTTCCAATCAAGCTGAAAACAACTGTTAAGACTCTATTTTTCATGCTGTTTTTCCCTTGTGCGTTTGAGAACATTCATCAGTGATAGGAGAAGGTAGTGAATGCTGGATTTTCACTTGGAAATTTCTTCCCCTGCCCTCATCCCTTTTCAGTACATCAGAGAGAATCAGCTCTGTAATTTTCATTGACTGTGTAAAGAGCTGAGGTCAGCTAATCCACAAGGACTCCTTCCCAGAGCTGGCAAGTGACCAGAATTAAACAATAGCAAAGATCAGAAATGTTAAAATCACAAGAGATTCATCCTAGTGTTTTCCTGATACTCTTATTAAAGATCCATCAGACACTAATGTGAGGCCAATAAATTCAGGCCCAAATTAATTTTGGGACAATTTGATGGAAGCTGTTACAGTCATGTTTTAAGTGTATAATTTTAAAAGTGTACCCTTTATGGAGCAATGCTGATGCGATATTTTCATGAATTCAAATACAGTGGTGCTTAAATTCACTCTGGGTTTTTCCTTTTCAGCTGTGAGCTTGGTTCTGACCTCTGTCCCTTAGAAAACCTCATCAGGAGTCAGCAACGCCAAGATATTAAATAAACCATTTTCTTTGGCCATTTTATAGTTTAGGCCAGATTAACATTTACAAGAGGGCCCACTTCCAGCTCCTGGTGGTGTAAAGGGACCATAAGATGGACAAAAGGTAACTTTCATGGAACAATGTGAAGATGGCATCAGGATAATGGAGCAGCAGTCAGAGGTGTCCCTGTAAAATCATGCTCAACAGCACTGAGGAATGGTGTGTGGATTCAGAGGTAAAATGGGCTGTGGCCCTGTGGTGTTTCCAGTGTTACTTTGGTGGTGCTTGCTCTGGAAACCATGAATTTCCTGTCCCTGTCTGTGTCCTGAATCCTGTGCTGAATATAACTCTCCCTTTTTATGGCCACTCTGCAGCTCAGTATCACATCCAGGTTTTCACCAGTAGTAGAATGTGTTCAGCTGGCTGTCTTCTTCACAGGTGGCTCTGGGTTGCAAAGGTAGAGTTGGCATCCACTGGTGCTCCACCACACTCCCCTCTGCTCCCTTTCAGTCTCTGCTGCCCCTTGATGGCAGCACCCTGGCAGGTCAGGAGCACTTGGCTCTGTCCAGGCACTGGCTCCCATGCAGCACCTCCACCTTCTTGCTTTTCCCTCTGTTCCCCATGTCCAGGTGTTAGGTGGGATCTTCCTGTTTCATTTTAGTTCCTAAGGAGGACAAAAGCGATAGCTGGTACTGAAATGAGCTTGTGGGTAACACAGCATGGTCCTTCCAGCACACTCCCTCTGACAGAGATAAAACAGTGCTCTCTAAGATACCTGTTCTTCAATCTCCTTTTTCAGAGGAGGAGAGAAAATTACAGGCCTCTGATTACTCAGGGAGACGAGTGCACAACTCCCATCTTCGTAATTTCTTCCACCACAATCAAGCATTTCAGGAAAAGGGCCTGAAAGCCTGAAATAGTTGGTCAGAGTTTTCCGCCTGGTGCCTTCCCTGACAACACACAGGAGGAATAAAAATGAAGGCTTGTCGATGCTGTTACGTTTCGTTTCCAAAAGCATCTGTCCCATCTGGGATCAGGAGCTGAGGCTGCTAGGAATGAAAATATTCTCCTTGGGGAAAGTCTCTTTGCTATTCCCAGGCTGGCAGTGTTCAGGGCATTTACAGATTTTAAGGCTGTGGATGCTCTGGTTGCATTTCTCTAGTTTGACCTGCCGAGTACCGTGAGACGGTGTCACCAGTAATTCCCACATCGAGCCTGTTTCTTACACTGGAGCTACAAAAAGCCCTGTTCCTGTTGGCAGCACCAGACTCTCCCCAGAATGCACCTCACAGCCCTGCAAAACCAACAGCCTGAAGCTTCAGTGCTTGCCTGGCCAGGTTCTGCTCCCTCCAAAGTCACCAGAGAGGACAGGGTAAGTCCAATCCCCCTCCCCACACTCTCATTTTAGAAGCTTCTTTCCTTTGATAATGATTTTGAAATATGTAACCAGATGTACTAGACACTGAGAACCTTTTTTCCCTGGAGTGAGTCTTGGAGAAGGATGCATCATCAGCACCATGTTAAATGCTGGTGAAAAGCCATAGAATAGCCTCTCTCCCCCTGACCACCCCTCTTTACTGCCAAGTCTCTACAGTGCCCCAGTCACACTTTGCTTGGAGTGGGCCCCCCAGGGACACGTGATATGGGCAGCACCTGTTTATTAGAGAGCAGTGTCAGCACTGTGAAACAAAATAAGTAAGTAACTGGTGAAAACAGCTCTGCTGAAATAGAGGACTAGCTCTGATCAGGCTGGCATGATATAACATGGTGGTTTAAAGCCATGTAATGCCATTTTCCATTAGAGCTCTTGTTCGAGTCAGGAAGGGGTTTGATCCATTGATGGAAGCTGTTATACACAGACGAGAAAACCTCATCCATATTTCTCTTGAGATTGTACAAAGCTGACAGTATGCTCGCTGACCACAGTCATCTGGGACTCTCTCACACAAAATAACCCTCTTTTCATAAATAACAGGATTGTTGTTGTGGTGGACTGAGATTTGCTGTAGAATTCAGTTGTGTCAAACAAAGAGCTTCTTCTGATTTTTAATTTGAGCTATTAAAAAGATTCATCTTTCTCTTTGTTCTTATTTTCCTTCCCCTCTTTCTCCCTTTCCTTTTTTTTTTTTTTCCCCTTCCCCTCTGTCTGTCTTTAGGATAACTTAAAGCTGTTTGTCTGAAACAAAAGGCTTGCGTGGGTCTGGTCAGTGGTGCCTCTGGATTGAACGGTCACAATTTCAAATCCTGGTTAGGACTAAACTTGGATGAATTCCATAAGCTAATAACCCAGCACAGTGTTTCAGATTGATGGAGGTGCCGTCCTCTAGATGAGACATAAAACCAGAGATCCAATCTGCTTGGCAGAGACCCCACAGGACTTATCAAAGATGAGTGGGGGCTGCTAACTGTTTTGCCCTTGTCAAATCCTTACCACCGTCACGGCTTCTCTTGCTTTTCCAAAGCAATGACACTGGACCTTATGAAAATGAGATGGTGAATTTGAAGGAGCCATCCTTTCCCTAATTATTTAAAGCAGTTTGCAGTGTCTGGCAGAAGGGGGAAAGAGAGATAATCCACTCACTTGAAAATGGAATGACCCTGAATTTCAAAAAGCAAAACAAAAGTGAGCGAATGGTGCCACCATGCTCTGCAGCAGTGACATTATTAAAGGATCAGTGAGCTATTAAAGCAGCAACATTTAGTACCTCCCCTAATGACTTGTACTGCTAACTGGTTTCCAAATTGAGATTTTTATTGCCTCCATGCACAGACAGAACAAGGCTGTGTCTGCGCTTCCAGAGGCTCGAGCTCAAGCAGACTGTTCACAATAGGATCAATGAATTGTGTCAGTTGAAAACTAGTAATGGCTTACGAGAGTTCCCACTCCTGTGTCCTCTTTTCTTAGCAGGGATGGAAGCTTTGGGCTGTGGGGCATGGTGGGGATCGTAAATACCCAGGATTTTGCAGAGAGCCCATCACAATTCTTGAACTTCCTCACATCTGTGAAATTTGGCAGAGTTGTGCATAAACAGACTGTCCTGAAATCTCCCCAAATCTGCTCACGCCATTCAAAGCGTGAATCCTGTGAGAAGGGCATTTGCAAGAGGGACATTGGGCACACCCAGTTTCCACTTCCAGATAGAAATACGGAGCATGGAGGAATAAGTCTGTGGAGGAGGAAGGGAGATGAAAGGGCAGATGCAAGTGAAGGTGAAGATACACCCAGCTGTGTCCACCATGACTCTCCCAATTAGATTTTGACTGTCTTGTATGAGCTGAGCTCCCGTGATGGGACTAGCTGGGAAACACGCTTCTGTCTAGTGCAGTTCAAGCTAGGAAGGGAGCTCCTGTGGGCACACAGCATGTGTGATTGCAGAAGGGAAGCTGGTTAAAAGCCAACCAACCAACCAAACCACCCAGCAAAAGTTGGGTTCTGGTTGCAGTTGCTGTTATTTGCATGCTCAGGATACACTGTAAGCCGAAGTGGAGTTTGGGTCTTCCATGCACCTGAGATAAATGCAACTGTTGTTGCTTTAATTTGTTTTTCTCCATTGGTCCTGCACACATGTGCTGCAGGCGCTTGCTGAGTGAATCATGCCAGCCCTCACCCAGGCTGGACAGTCACAGGGAGAGACTGACACTGCTGCTTCTGGTTTTATGTATCAGATGCCTGATTTCCATGACAGAAACCGCTCATCCTTTGCGGGAGCGACAGGCGGAGCAGGCGGGGTAGGATGGCTGGAGAGACCAGCATTAGAACATGCACATTTTTTATCCCGTGCTGATTTGAGTCTCTTTCCATCAATTCTGGCTGCAAGTTATTCCCATTTTGTAACTTTTTGGTGGCTGCACATGGCACAGGTTTGCATGTCCAGTTTCTTCACACTTTTCATCCGTGTGTCCATGCTCTGCAAAATGCCCTTACCTTTCTTGACAAAGCAAACAGGTCTCTGTGTGGGCTGCAAAGTATGTTCAGAACCATAGAAAAATGGGGTGAAGTGGCCTTAGAGGCCCTTCTACACTTTCTTACCCAAACTCCACACAGGACCAGTTAGACTTAAACCATTTATGTCTGCTGTGGGTTTAACCTGTTCTTGAAGACCTCTGGTCTGGAGATTTCCAGATGTGCTAAGGCAGGTTGTTCCAGTGGTTAGCTGTCCTTAGCTTTAGAAAGCTGTTCCTAAGACCTGAGCTCAGCAGTGGAACTGGATTCCTGCAAGTCAGGGTAAAGGCAGAGTTGTAAGGCAGGAGCTTGTGGATCCACTTCCTCGGCTGCACCCGCTCTCATCTAAGGACTTCCTCCCCCAGGACAGCATATCAGGTGTTTCTCACTGTGCAAACACAAGCAGTGTAGACAGGCAAAGAAAAGGGCAGCAGGGCCATTTCTGCCAGAGGAGCTTTCTGAGACTGGCACTGAAAAAATATCCTAGAGACTTTACTGAGTCCAATTACCACTTTATGTCTTCAAAGTGGCGAGTAAATGAAAGAAACTGCAAGATCAAGCCATGTTAGTCTTCTCAATCCCTTAAGTGTCTGACAGCCCTCTCCCCTTCTTTCTCGCTTCCTCAGACTACTCTGAACTCTTAACCTTCGCCACCGCTTTGAGTTCACATCCGCAGAAACCAGGCTACCCCCAGCCACCCCCAAATTCCGGTAACAATCATCGCAAAACACTTCCGAAGCAACACTGCCCTCCCTCGAACTGATAAAGTTTAAGCTGTCTCCAACTTGCTGAAGTCTCCTGCACGTACGGTTGGTCTCGCCCGCCGGCGCTGGCTGCAGGGGAGCTCGCTGGGCACGGCCGCAGCCGGGGAACAGCCGGTGCTGATTCACACAACCAGCTCTCCCTGTCCACGCAGGCAACAGCCGGGAACACCAGCTGTTCAGGCTGCGCTGCGCTGTTGGGCTGAAGGATGTAGATGCCCGCAGCACATATGGTATTAGGATCACAGTGAGCGTTATCAGGACAGACCCCGAAACAGAAGGGACAGATCTGTGTAACCGTCCCCAGGCACAGCGGTGGGATCTGGAAAAGCGGGACAAGATCACCAAGGGGAAAAGCAGTGTCAGGAGTCATCCTCAGCCACTAGAACTGGACCTCACTGCAGCACTAGCAGAGCTGCTGGCTGGCTTTTTTGCAGAAGTAGAGCTAAAGACTGTCACCTTCCTTATAAATAAATAAATAAATAAATGATAACCACAGACCTCACAGCGATGCCTGAACCTGATGTCTCATGCTCACTTGTTTTGATGTGTCTAATGTAAGTGGGCGGGTAATAAAAGCTTCATTTAGAAGCCAGAGTCTTCACAGGCGCTGCTGGAAGCCCCTGGGACACTGCACTTCTGGAATTTTCCTCTAATGGAAACATCAGCAGATAACTATTGATAAAGCAGAGCATGCACGCACGCACACAAAACAACCCAGCAATGGTTTATTTTCCTGGACTGCTGGGTGTGGATTGCAAAGGTCTCTTTAGATTCCCCAGGTTATGTTCCTGCCTGAGCTGCTGCATCGGCATTGCTGAGATGCCCACCATGGTGACCATCTGGGACAGTGCCCTGAAGAAGTGTGGGGTTAGTGTAGCATAGGAAGGCATCTGTTCCAAACAGGCAAATAAAGGAGTCTTCAGCCTCCATAATACAGCTGTGGATAATGGCATCCTCTTCATATCTCTCACCTTGTAGGTGATAAGGAGATGCTGTTCTGTAACAGACAGACTTAGTGCTGATATTTTGCACAAGCAGCACATTCACCCTATGTATATCTTGTCTAGGATATTATTTTTCAGTGCATTCACAGGTTATTCAGCTTCTTTTTAGGCAACTGAGTCTTCAGGAAGGTCTGACTGCTGTACCTGTGAGGTCTCTGTGGCAGCTCCGATGTGCACCACCTGGCTAATGCTGGGCTCGGGGTTAGCTGAAGGAGAAATCGTGGCTGGTGAGGAGACAAGACACTGGAGTTACTGCTGAACTCCCTGAGGTAACCTGCTGTCCTTCCAGTTCAGTGCTAAAATCACCATTTCAGGTCCTGAATACAACACAGGTAAAGAACAGCATATTGTCCCTGGACAGTGTAGGGGTCAGAGCCAAAGGTTGGGGAGGGGGGGCTAGAGCTTTAATCCCAACCTTCACCAGACTGGTCCATGGCTGGTTCATACCATGATATAGCTGACCTCGTTTCCTGGATACAAGCACAGAAATACTGCCTGTATCCAAGCATTTATAAGCAATTATTTTCCCTGAATGTGGAAATTGGAGGGCCCCTTTTGTCTGATGTATTATTTCATGAGAACCACAGGGATCTGCAACCAGGCGTGGGGGGAGAGAGAGTTTGTTTCCTCCTGTCTGTGGTTTTATGCAGCATCTGCCTGTGAAAACAAGAAGCAAACAAGATGACCCCCACCTTATCTGCTTGCATAAGTCATTTTGCCTGAAGCTTGAGCACTGTGGGATGGTTAATGTAAAACTTGCTCTTGCATTAAATAGCAATAATTTACCTTTAGACTCTGCTTTTATTATTATTATTATTATTGTTATTATTATTATTTTTAATGGTTAAAAAAATGTTCCTTAATTAAGAACTCCCAGATATGAAGCTTGGAAGAAATGTGGCCAGGACGTTCTTGGATTACTACAGGCTGAACTCCTTGGTGGAGAGACCACTAGGAACTACTCCTAAAACTCGGTAGGTCAGAAAGCAATTTCTCTTGCTTTAGCAGGGCTGCTTTTTTAATACCTTTCATGACTAAACTTCAGTTCTACTGCATTACGGCTTTATAATAAGCGTGCTAGTCCAACTGTGCTTATTTTATTGAAATTCCATTTGGAAATAAAGCATTTATGTTCAGGAAAGATACCTGGTTTATGTCTGAGAAAGTATTCAGAGGATTTTGGAGATATCAATATCTTTCCTGAATTCTGTCTGCTGTACACCAATCTCACACCAGTATCTTTAATGGACTTACCCTTCATTTATCTCCTGAGAGTGAATCAGACCCGCTTTATTTTGCAAAGTTTTAATTCTGGAAGTGAAAACTTTTTCAGTCCTTCAGGAAATTACTGGCAAGCCTGTGCTAAAGATGGAGTTCTCCATCTCCCCTTGGACCTGCTGCAGGGCTGGCATGCAGGTGGCAGTTTCCTTCTGCCAGTCCAGCTGGGACATTTTACCTGGGGATCCCCACTCGCTGTAAGTCCTCGCTTTGGTTTTACAACCAGCTCAGTGGATGTTAATCCAAAAGGAAGTAGGATGTGAAGTGAGGCACTGGTGAGCAATGCACAAAGTCATGGAACGCCTGAGCTTGACTCCCTGAAGCAGTGCTGGCCCATCTCTGGTGTTGGCCAAATGAGTCCTTTCAGTGTCCCTTAGCTTGTGTGAGGAGCAGGGGTGATACCACTGAACTGTTTGTTGAGAACCATCATTCCTTGGACTGGAAAAGCTGTGTAGCAGCATGAAGAGAGAAGCAGAGCAGGAACCAGAGCACCTGTTTCATGGGAAACACCATTTTTAGAATTTGCCTCTGTTCTAAGAAAGCAGCAATAACACCCCCAAAATCAAAATTTTCAGTAAAATGCATTTGGGTCAATTGCAGTGTTTCATTTGGGTTTCAACTCTTAACAGCACAACCAAATACAATTTATGTTTTGCAATGGAAAAGGCAACTCCAAATTGGCAAGAGAGGCAGCTGAGCCTTGAGATTCACTCCCTCCTTCTCCCCACTTTTTTCCTCCCTTAGAAATGTAGCTGTTGGAACAGTTACTTGTTTGCAAAGGAACACTTTCCTACTGAAGATTTTCTAGTGATGCGGTAAGATGGATGTTACAAATATCAGCCCGGACCAGAGAGCAATTGCTGGAGCTCCTTCTGCAGCCTTTAAAAATCCTCTCATTGCAGCCATTCTGGCAGCTCCTTATATATATGGTCAGAGCCAGGCTGCCTGCATTAGGTGTTTAAACACCCTGCTTTGAGCCCATCTCCCTTTTCTGTTTGTGATCTTGACACCACAGTTTAGGCTGGCTCAAGGAGGATTGTCAGCACTGCAGTTCTGAATGCTCTTATCTGCAGAGACCTGCAGGGTTAGCAGAGAAAAGCATCCAGCATCTTCCTCTCCTCCGGAAATTGAATGTATCATTTCTCTCAGAGTCCCAAGGGCCACAGCCTCCAAGGCTAAAAACCCACAACTATTACTGAACCTAATTACCACCTGACAGCAAAGTGCTTTTCCGTAGCATCATTCAGTTACCTCATCAAAAGGAATGTTTGTTTGCTTTCTTCATTTTAAATTAAAGAACCACTGACAGTGGTAACTGAAGCATTTTAATCTCATCAAATATCCATGTCCATCTCTATAGAGACAGCCATGCCAGCAGGGAAAGATACACATCTACAGTCGGGTTGCACAGAGCAAATTTTTCTTATTCCCCCACCAGAGCCTAATGGGGTGAGAGATCTTTTGTTTGGGAAGTGCTACCTCACAGTAAAATCCTAAATAAGGGAAATGTTCAGCCCAATGCCAACAGATGTTTAAGGAATAGATTTTTAAAGATTCATGTTGTTAATTTCCTGATGGCTTTCAAATTCCCTGCAAGTAGACAAATGCCTTCTAATTGTATCCTTGGCTTTGTCACCTGACATTTGATCAGAGCCTATATATATATATATATATATATATATAATGTGCACCAGTGAAATGAAATTGTTCTTTGAAGCTGTTAACTGCAAAGCTCTCCAAAAGGAAATCTTGCAAACTGCTGGGAAACAGAAGGGAGATGGCTGTGGCTTTAAATATGCCTTGGCTAGGCAGTGGCACTAGGAAAGGACTGGAATATGTAAAATGATACTAAATATCTGTGTAATCAGGACT
Organism: Myiotriccus ornatus; assembly: GCA_036023395.1. Taxonomy (NCBI): domain Eukaryota; kingdom Metazoa; phylum Chordata; class Aves; order Passeriformes; family Tyrannidae; genus Myiotriccus; species Myiotriccus ornatus. The sequence goes on from JAYRBT010000005.1 coordinate 7,699,473, forward strand.
AATTACATGGCACGGTTATTAGCTTGAAACAGGACATGTTGTGCCCACAGTTTATGAAAATATATTAAAACATTACCAGATTCCACATACTCATTGAAAGAAAGCTGCAGAGTTAATAAACGTGTAAGGGACAACTAATTGGCTGCTTTGTCCCAGCCTTCTACAGGCAGAACAATTTCTGTTTGAGGGAATTAGTGCAGCCAAAATGTGTTATAATGATAGGCCTGGAAATAGCAACAACCTGCAACACTTGCAGAGCACATCTGACAAAAAGATCTTAACAAGGGAAATGTTTGTGTTGGAATCACCATGTTTCAGAGAAGGAAATTTAGGCACAGAAAGGAGATGGACCTCAGAGGCAGAAATAGGGCTGGTACCCAAATTCAGGCACCTTTCAAGGGTTTTGTCCGTGCAGTCAGGCTGCCAGACAGCAGCCATCTTACAGTATAGGCAATGCAGGCAGTTCAGTGGGAACTGAATTAAGATCATCTGGAGGAAGAGGCAAGAACTGATGCAGCAGCTCTGGTTACAGAACCAAGACTGAGGCTGGAGGTAAGGTACTCTCTGCTATCCCAAGTGCTTGTGCAGCTTATTTCAGTAAGTCAAGAGCAATAGCTATATCTGTATTTTGTGATTCTCTGTATAACGTGCTTATGTACCTGTAAGTGAATCCAACTGGTTGGCTGGACCTGTGGTTAAATTCCACCAGCTCTTGCCTACAGAAGCCCTCGGGTTAAGTGCCACTTGTAGATAAACATATCATAGAATCTTAGGCTGGTTTGGGTTGGAAGGAACCTTAAAGATCATCCAGTTCCAACCCCACTTCTACAGATAGGGGCACCTTCTGCTAGATCAGGTTGCTCAGAGCACCATCCAGCCTGGACTTGAGCACTTCCAGGGATGAGGCATCCACAACATCTCTGGGCAACGTGTTCCAGTGATGGAGCCTTCAATTCCTTGCTGTGGAACTACGGCCACTGCCCTCCCAGAAGTCAGGCTCTCCCGAGTCCCTGAGAGGCTTCCATCAATGTCATGTTTGGGCTGGAGCCCTCAAGTCTTTGCTGAGCCTTCTGGGCATGGGCAAGGGCAGTTGGGGTGCTGTGTTTTATCCTTGAGTAGGTGGTTGCTAGAAAATAAGGCTGAACTTACCGTTGTGGTGATAATCTCTGAAGGGTTGGGGTGATTTCTGGGGCTCCTAACTCTGCTCTGGACAACCCTGTTCTCTGCCAGTGTCCTCACCAGTGAGAGGGGGTGGTCACAGTTGTAGAAAACTGCAGACAAGTTTAGAAGCTTCTGGTCCCTCTGTATCCAAAGGAGCCTTTGGGCAAATCTCAAGTCCCCAAATAGCTCAGATCCCTGAAAAGACCTTTGGCCTGTACACTGATTCTGTAGAGAGGTCAGACATGAAAATTAAATGCTTCAAGGGTGTTCTTTTTAGCACTGTCTTTACTTCTTAGACAGTTCTTTATTTTATGGTTATTCTCCATTGCACCCTCCCTCCCACCAGAGCTCATCCAGTCCTTCCCAGAACCCTTCAGGCCCTTCCCTCTGACTGAGCTTCCTCCAGCATTCCCCCAGTTTCCCTTGGGAGCAAGCTCGGTGACCACACAGGGTTTCCCACAGCCTGCAAGGGGAGGTCAGGACGTGTTTTAAACAGCAACCCCAGTGTGTCCTGCAGTCCTCATTGCAGGGAGACCCTGTGATCCCAAACAAACACCCAGTTCAGAAAGATAACGTCCCCTGTTATCAGCGTGCTAAGCAATTATTATCCTGAAGGTGATGTGTCTGCGGCAAGATAGGAAAGCGTCAGTGACTCAGCTGGGGAGGGCAGGAAGGTTAGAATATTTTCCTATGTGAGCTAATGAATTAAAAGCCTTGCTGAAAATGCTGGATGTTCTCTGGCATGACAAGCCAGCAGGCCCATGAATTTCTAGCAGGGTAAGAGAGAGCTCTGTGCTGCCTACAGAAGCTGCTGGAGAAGAGAGCGCTGCCACTTAGACGTGCTTGAGAGAAGCTCAGGAGAGCCTGTCCTGGACACAAAGGGTGGGTTAAGTGGGCACAGAGCAGGAGAGCCCAGTGCAGAAAGGGGCTGTCAGGCAGCAGTGAAGGTTCATGCCCTTCTTTTCCTCTTGATACTGTCCTTTTCTAAGCTGTTTGGTGATCAGCGAGTTCTGCTCCCAGTGCACTCACTGGAAGCCATTTGAGTGGGGCTCCCTCTAATGCTGGCAGTGGCACAGGGAGCTCCTACTCTTACTGAGTCTCTGTCCTGCTCTCACCTCTTTCTACTTGTGCCAAAGGAAAGGTTAAGATTGCTTGGGTTGAAAGTGAGAAACATCCTCTGCTGAAATTGTTAACAAAAGGTGAAAAATTTTTAAGAGATTAAGAGAAAGCAGAGTACAGATCTTACAGAGGAAGGCTTAGAAAAGAAAACAGATTTTTTTGCTGAAAAATTCACAAATTCCAGTCACTTTGAATGGACTGAAGTCCATCCCTTTGCCCATATCAGCGTTGCTCTGCTCTTTGGCTCACTGTGCAGCAGAGCTCCAGCACAGCATCAGCAAAGGAGCTCTCGCCTCTGACATTTTTTCTCTGAGAGCCATCAGTTGCCTGTTTCTCATATTCTGAATGCACTGAAGTGCTGAGTCTGCAAACAGCTCTGGCTGAGGTTAGGGAAGCTGGGATTTGAACAGACACCATGTGGGTACTCTGAGAAATCCCACCTGGGCCCTGCTGGTGGAGCATTCTGCAGCTCATGCCTGCCCCGTATTTTCCAGTTGGTAAAACCCAGGTGCTCTGTTCACAGGAGTGTTGGAAAAGAAATGCCTTCCTGTGTGGGAAGCTCACAGTTGCTGCACTGATTCACTTGAGAGAAAAGGCCAGGAGAAGATGAATAATTCTAAGAGGAGGGATTTGACGGCATGCAGCAAATAATGCCTGGGGCCACACACTGAATGAAAAAAAGGACAGAACAAAATATTGACTGGCCCTTCATTAATTGCCGTCTGTCCATCGTGCCCTGAATAAAGCAGCAGCCTCGTTCAAGAAAAAGTAGACTGTGATGAGGTAATTAAAGACCCCATCAGAAGGCATATCCGCCAGGAGCTTGAATTAAAATTGCTCTGACAGCCTTTATTCTGGCAATTCCTCCTTTTGCTGCTTGACTTTGCAGCCTTAATGATGATGTATGAGCGCACAGCTGCGTATCCAACAGGCTGGATAGGCCCACAGGACCGTCCCATCCTCCTCAGAGCCGATGGGCACCGTCTTCTGCATCACGTTGGGTGGAGCTGGTGAGTCCTTCTGTGTGTGGGCACAGGCTGATGAAAGGGAGGTCCTTCTGCCAGGACAACTCTGCCTTTCAAGTTTTGAGCCCCATCTCGATGCTAAACATCTGTGTCCAGAGGTTGTGTGTCTTATGGGCTCAGGCTGACACCATCCCAGGGATGTGCTGCTCTCTGGCATGTGATGTGGGTGAGTCCCTCTGCCCCAGTGGGTCTGGGGTGTTCTTCCCAGTTCACCTCTTCCTGTGTTTCAGAAAGATTCCTCTCTACACTTCTAATCTCTGCCTTCACGGTTTTTTGAGGTTTCACCTACACCTGGTAGTGCTTTCTTTGACCTGGCCACGACTGATGTGAGATCTGGGAGTGTATCCACCTCTCTGCTTTATAGAGATGGCTTCTCGTCATTCCTGCAGAGCTCTGTTTGCTGCCATCCCCAGCTCACTTCTCTCAAACTTAAGTCATTGTCTTGCTGTCTTTTCCCCCACCATTTTCAGTGGCTAAGAGGAGAGCAGAGTGCAATAAATAAGACCAAATTTGAAAGGTCAGCAAAATGCCTTGCAGTTTGTGGGGGATGGAAGTGGAATGAGGGCACAAAAAAGCTCCCATCACCATCCCAGCTTCCTTGGTGGGAGGATTGCAACCTGTCTCAGGGATTCTACCAGGACCTGGTCCATGGGTACCCTATTACTGTATCACTTTTGTAGGGACAAGTGGGACTGTCTTACCTGGCTCCCTACATGTTCAAACCGTGCAAAGCTCATAGGAGTGTCTAAAAATACTCAGTTCTTTGTCATCTCATGTTGGTCTGTAGATTTTTCCTTAAAAGGAAAATTTAACAAACAAACAAACAAACAAAACCTCAAAACCAAAACAATCAATCAATCAAACAAAAAGCCCATCCCATCCAACAACAAAACACAAAAACCAGCCAAACAAAAAAAAACCCCAACCAACCAGAAAAAAATTTTAAAAACCCCAAACCAACCAAAAAAAGCACCACAAAACTGCTGAAGATTTAAACATCTTCAATCTGATTTCCATGTCTGTAAATTGTATTAGTAACGGGAGCCCTGCTAAGGTTTAAAAGCAAATTATATGTTTTGCCTCAAAAATTAATTTTTTTGATTTTTTTTCCCTTTCTTTATTGGTAATTATAATCTGTCAGCTCACTCCCACACTCGTCTGCATGTTTTATGCAACTCTTGATACTTGTATCTGTCGTTGAAGAACACCTTCCAGGTTTTGAACGGTGACACATTTGCGTGGGTTCAGTGAAAAGGATTCATTTACGGAGTTTAGGGAGATGTGCAGTGCTTGGCCGGCTCCCAGCAGAGGCCTCACCAAAATTCCTCATTACAGCAATTAGCTTCTCAAACACTTGGGAAACAGAATGCCAGCTGCAGGGATTTTACCCTGGATTTAAGCATATGCAAACACCCAAATGCACATCCAGCTTGGTCCTTGCTTTCAGAGGGTGTGTAGAAATACTTAAGGACAGGGAGCCAGTCTGCCTGACGGGTGGCCTAGCAGGAGAAAATAATCTTCATTACTGCATGAAGTAGATTGGGTCCATGTTAACAATCCCTTTCAAAATGAAGGTGCTGTCAGCTGTTTTAATTTAATTTACTCCACCTTAATTTACTTTTTGGAAATGAGCTAAATGAATAAATTGAATTATGGCTACTTTAACTCTGAAGGAGCATATCCACATAGGACCTTGCTGTGGTTTCACTAATCAGCTTTGCATTTATACCCTAAATGTACTTGGATTAGCTCTCACAGGCATCCTCACAAAGGTACGCTTGCAGATACCCACCTGCTTTCCTTTTCCTTCCCTGGTCTTGTTGCTCTGAGGAAGCCAGGGCTCAGTAAGCAGATTTACTTCATGCATCACCCTGGTACAGGCTTTTCCTGTATTACTAAAGAGCAGGACAGAGCACTCTGCTCTGAAAGCAGAGACAGGGACTTATGTGCAGGGTGGGTCGACATAGGTAATGTCTGATACACACAGCACATGAATCCCAGTATTGTATGGCTACCTTGAACAAGCTCAAGAGACTGTCATTTTCTGTTACATCTCCTCAGGTAAGTGCAATCCATTATTCTCCTGCTGCTTCTTAGGAAATGGGAGGACAGGAGGTGAGACAAAACCTATGCCCAACCTCTCTGCAGCTTCCTGCTCCAGGGTCAGCAAAGATACACAGGGGTGGCTGCGTGTGAGCCACGTGCATCGGTTGTAAATTGTGGCCACTTCTCCTTCATTTGGGTGATAGTGTGGCTCCAGTCACAAGCCAGTTATTCCTGCCTCTGTCTCCTGGATGAAGCAGGTGTGTCCTGCTGCACTGATCTGGGGAGGGAAGCTAGGAACTGAGGGGTGGATGGCAAGTAACAGGACACCGTCTGTGGTGGAGGGAGAGACATCTGCACACTATCCCAGGGAGCAGGCTCTAGTGTCTGCCTTCTCTATTAGCAGCATGGACCAGCCGCTGCATTGAGAAAGGCAAAGCCACGGGATATGGACCTGCTGAGATTTCCAGGTAGTGCTGGGATTCTCCACACACCACATTAGTGGGGTTTGTAAGGCCCAGAAGTCACAATCTGCTGTAATGGATGGGTGGTCACCTGGCAAGCATGACTGTATGCTCACTTATTGGAAATAGGTGGTGGTGACCGCTCAAGAAAAAAAGAAAAAAGACCTTTGCTCTAACATTTCAAATTTGTTTTTATTGCTTCTAATTGGCCTTGCTTTGGAGCACGCACATTATCTAACTGCCAGGGCACTGGCTGTCATTATCTGCTGGGTCATTTGGTTTGTGTTCTTTTACGATTGAAACTTGTCAGGCACTCCCAGAAAATACTGCGCTCCCCTTGCAGTGTCAAACATGGCACTGGTTAATTGTGCATCCCTGAGAGTGAAGCATTGGAAGTGATCAGGCACTGATTGTTTAGTGTGATGGACGCAATGGAAACGTGTCTCCTCGGGATGGAGGGGAAAGTGTAAAAATTAGATCAGCAGCAACAAGGCAGCAGCCACATTTCTTAGTTTCAGGGATCAGAGGTTACCCATTTTCCAGCCTTGATGACTCATTTTCGATCCCACTCACATGGCTCGAATAAGTTAATTTTCTCCTCCCTTTGCAACAATTTAAACACCAAGACTCTTCTATTTTTACTTTCTTTAAAACACCACCTGCAAAGTCGCTAACTCAAATCTCCCCACCTCACCTTGCTTCACCAGATGGAAACAAAAGTGAAAAAATGTGCCTGTGAAAGAGCTTAAAATGCCAGAGTGGCACAAGTGTGCCTATGGTGGTGGCTCTGTAAAGCTCAGCTCATCCAAACCATCAGCCCAGTTTGTATGTCTGCTGACTCCTTTTAAAACCTTTAAGATTTCCTACAAATTAGAAATCCAGGTACAGTTGTTTTGGATGTGATCATGTACACTGCATTCAGAGTAGATGGATATAGGGCTTGTCCTCCTGTTGATGGGCTGGGAGAGCTACGGGCAGCAATAGCAATGTCCCCATTTTGCAAAGTGCAAAACAGAGCATCACTGGGAACACCAAGCTGCTAGACCTCACTGTGAATTATGCATCTGCTGTATTTAGATAGAAGCAATTTTCCTGTTGAAATCAGAGGTTGGCATTTTTTCCCATGGGGTTCTGTAACTCAAAATTGTGTTGAGATGAAGCATGTAGCTGAGGTGTTTTTAGCGGTAAAGGTGAACGTATTCACATTATTCAAGTGGTGATTTTTTGGATGTACAATTAGTTGAGTGAGAGATGTGATATAAATTTGGTATTGTAATTGCTATGCCTCTGAGATTTCAATTTGCAAAACAGTTTGCATGGCTTCAAGATTAACTGTTGTCTGTGCGATGAACATGTAGCAGGGCTGTGGTTTGATTGTGACTGTCTCTCAGCTGGCTGTAGGTCCCCCAAAAAACACTTTGTCACAAGTACCTGATGTGAACAGAGTGGCTGATAGTCGTGATCCTTCAGTTGAGTGGATGCCTGGATGGCTACAAAAAGACCAGTGTCTAAAAATCCCACCTGTAAGTGCTGTTGGTATGGCAAGATTTCCTTTTCTGTGTTAGTCAAAATCATGAAAAAGGAAGGAAGTTTAAGACTCATTTTTATTCTCTTTCCATATTTCGTATTATATAATTTCCTTCACTTGCACAGAGGAGAATGGGAATGACATTCAGCAGTGCTGTTCCAGTGGACTGGACCAGTGGGTGCAGAGAAATGGGGCCGGTACGGAAGTGTCGGCACAGCCCAGCCAGAAACTGAGCCCTGCCTCCCTGTCCGGCACTGGCTGTGCCCTGGGAGCAGGCAGGCAGGCTGTCAGCAGTGACATGGCCAGTGCTGATGCAGCCCCAGGGCAAGGAATGGACTGGCTGGCTGGCTGGCTTTCTGATGTTTTGCTTGATTCTCCATTTGGTCGACAGCTGCTGCTGTGTTTGGGTCTCCAGTGTTGTCTAGGAACATGTCAATGTAATTATACACACAATCAGAGAAACTGCTTGTTCTCACTTCACTCTGCCTTTCAGGTCTCCCTTCCAGGGCCCTAATTTATTTATTTTTGTCTCAGTGTTTCTCTTCTGCCTTAGGTTGGTGACTGCGCTGTGGAAATGCAGTAGATGCCGAACAGGAGGCAGCTGTGACAGTGGTGAGGAGGGGAGGGCTGGTGGAGGCAAAGCCCTCTGAGCCCTGTGTGCCCCATCAGCCCCTGCATTATTTCAATTCTTTTAAATGTATATTAAAACCTTCTTCTGCAACTAAAAGCAGAAGCACTGACAAACACACACCTGTGTGGTGGGGAAGGCAGGTTTCTCTGTGTCACTACAGCCAGAAGTTTTAGAGGGGCCCAATTCCTTGGGGTGAGCCAGGGTGGAGGGATCAAGAGACCTGGGTTTTCATCTCTGCTCTTTTCAGTTCTCCCCAGGTTTGCTGCATGGCCTTCACTTTTGGTAACATGCCTGTGTGACAGACAGGTCCTCTGCTTCCCAGTGTTTGAGTCTCAGTATGATTTGGTACAGCACCAATGCCAGCCTTCCCAAGGTCTGCAGCTGCCAGGGAGAGTAAAGATAACTGGTCTTCGAGGGAGCAGACTGAGAGCTCAAAGAGTAGATCAGGCACAAGTAGAGGACCTTCTCCTCTGTGTCCTGCTGTAGCAGTGGGGGGTGAATGAACAAAATCAGCAGGGCCTGGCAGGTATTGGAGGGGCCAAGAGCTGTCTGAGGGGGCACCCCAAAAGGCTCACTGGAGCCCCTTGGCTGGTGTGAGCAAGGCTGACAGCATAGTTTGATCACCTTCCTTGGAGTGGGAGTGGATAGTCAGGTTTTGTGCTTTTACAAAGGAGGAGCTATTGAGGTATATCTTTAGGGGATCGTGATGGCTGCTCAGAGCTGGTGCTGCTTTGGGGTGAGTCTGGAGGGACCCTATTCTCCCCACTGGCAGTCCACAGACAGGGTTTTATGGCTGCCTTGCTGTCAGCAGGCAGACAAAGCTGCTTCCTCTGGCTCCTGGTCCCAGTGTTTGTCTCAGAGGCACCTTTTGAGTCCCAGTGAGACCTGACAGTGCTGGCAGGGGGCTGGGAAGTGAAGCTTCCCAATCTGGGATATCCTGGTGCTGGCTGAGCCACCCTGAGCGAGGGACAGTGCTGCAGGACCCACACCCTTTGCCATTCAGCTTCTCATCAAAGCAAAGGCTCTGGGTACAGTGGGGTGAGTTGTGACCCCTTTTCCCCAGGCCTGGCTCTGCCCAGATAGACAGACAGGGCTGAGGCTGTCGGGTCACTTGTGCCCACCTTGCTGTGACCAGCGTGTCAGGACCTGGAGGGCAGAGAGGCAGAGAGAGTGCTGGGCTGTGAGATGGAGGATTTTAATTAAGGCTTCTAAGCAAAGAAGCTTTGTAAGTAAATAGAATAGAAATGTTACAGAATTAACTGATAATAGATATTTACTTTTCCTTAAAGTAGCAAACGTTCATCATGCACACTGTAAACACACACCCAGGAATGCTTTGTCTGGGAAACAAGTAGTTAGACTTATCAGGTGCCAAAGTTTTACAAAGCAGGTCTTTCCCCCAGACAGGCTGTGGGAAGCTGAGGAGCTGGTTCTATGGTGCTGGGTTGTAAGGAGATCAGTTCTTACCCTGTGAACTCCTGGGGCATCGTGTTTTATTTAGCTAAACCCCGCTTCTTTGGAGGCCAGTAGTAAAACTCCCACTGCTCTGCTAGGGCTGTAGCCCAAGAGGTGCACTGGAAGCACCACACTCCAATTAATAGTGACAACTGAAGTTTGGCATGACTGCTAGATAATTGGAGTTAACGGGCATGATGAAATAGCAGTGTCACACTGAGCTCTTTGAAGGCACTGGTCTGGGTGCTGGAAGCACTGGCATCATGTGTTGGGTGTTCCCCGGTCACACAGTGGGAATCTGTCACCAAAGAGTCTGACCCAGCTGTGAACACCCCTGGCAGTGGGGGCAATCCAGTGGTGAGCAGATGCGTGAACCCAGCTGCCCTGTGAATGGTACATGCCCTAGAGGGAATTAGTGATAGGAGGGCTGTTAATGAGCAGAAATGAAGTGAAACATTTCAGGCGCACGGGAGCCACAGTGAGGAGTGTCGTGAATGAGTGGATGCGCCACCACAAGGAGAAAACAGTGGTAAGTGCCTCACCCAAAGGGAAGCAGTGGGGCCCTTCTCTTGGAGAGCTCAGAGCTAGCACAAAGCCCTTGAAGCCTCCTGGAAGGACTAACCCTGCTCTGGCCAGAGGATGACGGGATCAGCTGGTCTTTAACCACCTCTAATTTGTGTCGAGCTGCCAAAGCCTTCCTTGCAGATGCACTTCCTTGTGAGACTTCCCACATGGCTTCTCCTCAGAGCGCACCCCACACACACATGTACCTGCTGCTGCAACACCACAGTGTCTGACAATACCTGTCCTCTCTCTCTTCCTTTGGCAGGAAGGACAAACTGCCGCACTTTAAATGCACTGCCCAGCGGGGCCCAGGGAACAGCCATGCTGGCAGCAAGCCAGAGAAGAGGAGCCAGGCACATCTGAAGGACCAGTCTCTCTCCACACGATGAGAGGAGAGGAGAGAAGAGGAGAGGAGAGGAGAGGAGGGCTGCAGGGCAGGGCGGAGGAGCACGTCGCAGTCTGGAATCGATTATTTTTTTTTTTTTCTCCCAGACAAGTATTTCTAAGATAACAAATAGTCCGAGGAGAGGGAGAGGGAAATTAGCTAGAAATTTTACTATTGATTCTTTTTTATTTATAGATGGTGAATCAATTTCAGGTTTTTGGTTTGGTTTTGGTTTTTTTGGTTTTGGCCTTTTTTTTTTTTTATCTGTGGGGGGAAAAAAAGAGTGAACTAATAGCTTTACAGAAATCATTTGCGGTGGCTGAAAAGCTATTTGTTAAAATGAGAAAGCCTCCCCTTCCACCAGCAGTCCCCTTCTCTGTCTTTAAAGGGGTAATCCATACAATGAGCTAAGGAGGGAGTCCTGGCTCCCCTGCTGCACCATGTGATGTCTCCCCTTTTAGTGTCAGGCTTGGAAGCTCTTATGCCGATTGCATGTGCTAGTCCTGTTAGCTTGCATTAAGAGAGCCTGATAAATAGCTTCTGGGAGCCAGGCAGGTGCTCCTCAGTGTGCCGTTTATCATCCACTGCATGGTTAGGTTTTTTGCTCTTTATCAGATCATTTGAGGAGAGGGGTCATATGAGAAATGTTACTGTCAGGCTGCCAGCATGAAACTTAATGCAAGACCTGTCTAACAGGCAGGAAATGTGGTCCTCAAGCAAAAAATGGCTGGGGTCTAGAAAGACTGGACTTCCCAACAGATGTATGTATGACTGAGGCAGCATGAGCTAGGGGTAGTGCTGAAAGGGGTGAACAAACAGTGTTGTGCCACTACTGCAAGAAATCCCAAGTAGAACCTCAGCACCTTTACGTTACGTGGACAGCATGTGAAATCTCTGCTCAAAGCCACAATCCCTGGACAGTCTTGTCTCCTGCATTGTGTGACTATCTGAAACTTCTGCCAGTGATTCTCAAACTGGAGACCAATAGAGGGTGGTGCTGAGGAGAGTGTCTCCCAGGGGATGGGAAGGGAAAATGCACTTAGAAGTGCCTCTTCTTAACCCATCAGAAGCCTTGGGAAGCAGCTTCTCTTCACTGTCTTCTGCTTAGGAGTTAGGCTGCAATGGTGGCTTTAGAGAGAGAAGGTGCCAAGACTCAGTAGATAAGAGAGGGAAAGGATGAACCAGACTGAGGGTGAAGAATGATGTGTGAAACAAGTCTAAATAAGCTCCTCTTGGTGGGGGGCGGCCCTGAAGAAGTACTAGCCCCAGACACTGTTAATTAGTAAGAGCTGGGTTGGTTGTTCCTCTTCTCTTTCCCAGGATAAATGTCATGATCTAAAACCAGAGTCAGGCTCAGCTGGGTCCTTGCACCGGCCTGTGTGGGAGAAGAATGAATCCTGGGGATAAATGAAAAGGTATGATAAAAACTGGGAACTATAGGCTAAAATAGACCTTTGGGGTAACTTAAATTTACTGTTCCTGGCAAGAAAACTCCCTGATTCTTCAGTAATGGAGACCTGGCTGCAAGGCCTGAGAGTGACCAGTGCTGAACCAAGGTGAGATCCTAGGAAGAGCTGAAAACAGCTTGGCTTGCATTCATACTTCCTTCCTCTTTAACAATCTCAGTGGATAGAAGGGAGTTTTCTGTAAGGTCCTCGAGCTTCCTTCCGTACAAGTAAACACAAAGCAAGCAGGATCAAGGCTGAGGTCCGTGTTCTGTGTCTCAGGACCTCACACACGCTTCTGGAGCCTCCCAGTGGGCCTCCTGGAAGCCATTGGCACATGGTTTCCATCCAGTTTGTATTACTGCAGCCAGAAAAGAGTGAGCAGGTACAAGTTAGGACAAAAATTTGGCTTTGCATGCCTCTGCAAGCAGACAAGCTACTCAGGATCTGCAAAAACTTGAGCTGAATGTATCTGTGCATTAGCCACCCATTAGCTGGGCTTTCCTTAGTTAGTTAATTGCTCTCTGACCAGGGGAACTCTGTTGAAATACAAGAAGGAGCTATCCCATTGGAAAGAAAATTATTTAAAACACCAAGCAAAACTGATAGTGTCAGTATTTCAAGGTGAGGGGGTTAAACTGTGTACATTTTTAGGGAGAATAAAATGCCTTTATATGATGGATTCCCAGGCATCTAAAAGGCACAGTGCTGGCTCCCTGTCTCCAAAAGCAGAGTAATGAATAGCAGTGACAGTGTGATAATTAAAATGACCTCTTGGAGATATGGATTAGAAGGTACGCAGAGGAGGGATAAGTTCTTCTTTGAATTAATCTAGTGCTAATTTATGACTATTGTTGGGTTTTATAGGGTTTTAGTGGAAGACTTTCAAAGTTGGTTTACTGGAGTGAAAATGTTCCTTCTACATATTCATTGGAAAAACACTTGCAGAATTCCTTGTTATTTATTTTTGAATGTTTCTGTATACACATATATATATATAATGAGATAGTTGCAGTATTTGCTTAGCTGCTAAAAAGTCTACTCTAGAAATATGAATAAAGTGATAAAAGCAGCTGTGGAATGAGTGTATTGCTTCATTTTCATTCCTTCCTCCTCAGAAGCTCCCTGATCACTTCAAAACCAAGACATGGACAGGCGGATTCTGGGAAGCTCCCTCTACCTCACTTGTAAAATTTAGGCTTTTAAGTTTAGATTTTAATAACTGGATCTTCCTGGAAGCCACTGTCTCTGCTTCTTACTTGTTTTCTGCCACCTTTATCTGCCCCACAGCCTGAAATTTATAGGTGATGATGCTTCCTTTCTGCTCAGATATCCCAAGCTTTTAGTTGGATAGACTGAACAGATTGGAGATGGTTACCCATATGGGAAATGATGACATCCCATTTGTCAACTTGCATGCTGCTAACCTTCCTCCCATCCTCTCCACCTGCCTAGCAATGCCATAACATCCAACATAAGGTTACCTGCCAGAGCATCTGCCTTGCTCTTCAGTCGGGCAGCACACCCATTCTGGAACCCATCTTTGCTCATCATGATCAAACCCTTTGCTCTTACCTCCCATTTCATTCCTCTTTCAGGTTGTCTCCAGCACCTTCTGGTCCAGCCCCTACCCAATTTTTCCACACTCAGATGCCAATCACATCTCTCCTGAGCCCCATAGGCAGAGCTGACACTATAGTGCTTTCTTCAGAGACCTGCCTCTGCTTTCAGGGTTCACTGTTCAACTGTGTTTCTTGAAAGCTCTCCCTGACCAGCTGGGAATGGAAGCCTGAGCCTTTCACTATGGGGTCTTTGCCTTGTGAGGGTTTACACTTTGGCATGGCAGAGTGTGCATGATGTGCGCATCCCATTTTTGGGGGGATGCAAGCATGGGAGCTGAAAATACAAGGCATCCTGTTCCCAGTCTCCAGTCCACTTTCCTGTCTCATGAGTGCTGATGTTCTCTACCTGAGCAGGCAGATCCTGCTTCAGAGCCTACTTCTGGCCTGCCAACAGCCTCTTTTTCCTGGGAGATGATCTATGCCTCAGTCGTAAGTAATGCATGTTGTAACACCCAGCAGTAATTCTTTGCTAGTTGCTTGTGTCAGGTCCAAGGTAAGGTAACACCAGAGATTCTGAAAGGTTCAGAGACAAATATGGTTCTTAAACTAGACATTTAACTGGACAGAGCAAAGGCACATGTTTATCTGAGTGCAAGTGGAGGGCTTTTTTGTGGGGAGACCAGTGCCCCATTGCAATGCCCTCCCTGCCTGTTCCCACTCTCTGCTTGGGGAGCTGCAGGGCCCTCCCTTGGAGCAGTAACAATGTATTTGCCTCCTTTTGTACAGGACTGGGTCATGAATATTAAAATTCCGAAATTAACCTGTTTTCTATGCATTCTGCTCTCCTGACAAGAAAATCCCACTACAAACCCCTGCACAGGCAGCCTAAACTGCACTGAATTGGACCCTCGCTGTGAGGGGATTATATATTCTGATTGGGGCTGAGTTTGCAATTATTTTCTGTGCCATACCAAAGACCTTTACTGCAGAGCTGCAAACCAGTTATAGGAACATGAAATGCTTTGACTTCTTCACTAGGGAAACATTAATCCAATCACAGGTTATGTCCATTACAGACTATGGCAATATTGTATACAGGAATTCCCAGGAGAAGGTTCTACAAAAATTGGAATCTCTCTATAACCATGTTATGAGATTTACTGGTGTGGATAAAATGGGCAGAGTTAAAATTACCAGGCTGCCTATCTCTGAAAGACAGGTGAAGTCTGCTGGCTATCATTGCTTCGCAATATTACAAATGGAAAAGCCCTGAAGTAATTGAATAACACATCTGCTGAAAAAAACTTGTGAACTGCTATAACCTAAAGATAGACTGTGAGGAAACAATGTAGGTACAGCACCCGGTTAAAAGGAAAAAGATGCCTTCCTTACCTGGTACAGGAAGATATCGCAAATGCAGGTACAGATTCTCTCCTTGCCTCCTAGATTATGTGTCGGTATGTGTGTGTGCTCTATATATTGATGTGTGTGTTTGTGTCTATCTACCTCTTTCTTTTCACATAAAAATAAGTTAAACCAGGTTCCTCAGCAGCCAGGGGTGCTGGATGGTAATGCAGACCTCACAGCATTTCTTTTTCTACTGGAGGTTGCTGAAAACATTTGCCATAGCTGGCAAAGGAGATGATTTCTGTCCCCTTAAAGTCTCTCTGTCCTTGTGCAGAAAAAAGATTTCAAAACACTGTGCAATAGTTGATGAGGGTTTTTTCTGTGCTTTAGTATCTGTATTCAGTGGTCTATAGCCACAGTTTAATAGCAGAGAGCAATTCCCTGGGTCGCTGCAAGTCCAGGACTACAAGAAGATGAGCACTGATGGAGCTGCTGTGGCCAAGGCAGAGTATCTGTGTAAGACACTGTACCCTGCACACCCCATTCAGAGGGGAGGATGGCTACAGCCTGCCCACTGCCTCTGTATCACCTGCAAGAGCAACCAAGTCATCTCCAGCCATGAGGAGCCAGAATTCCTGGAGCCACACACTCTGGACCCAGCAAAGCTGACCCACCATCGTCTCATCCCTTCTCTGGAGGTAAGTGTGCTGTGCACTGGGCTTTTGTGGTATGAGAGGGGATTTCAGGACAGGTCAGACACAATGCATCCTCCTACAGTTCTGCCTGGGCACGGAGGAGCACCTCTCATTACTCATGTTCCTCCCCATCTGGTAGCTCCGAGCAGAGATCCAAGGGCACCTGACACGGACTGCACTGCAGCAGCATGGGTGTCAGGGGCTGTCACAGCTGGTCATTATGGGGAGGTGTGATTTATTTCACACTTCATGCACCTCTCCATGGCAGACCAGCACACGTGGAAGGACAAGAAGCTTTTGAGAGAGTCTGGAGGGGTTTGAATCCTTCTGTGGAAGGAACACGGGGGAGACTGAGAGTATGAGTATTGATGGGAACAGATGTCAAAGAACTTTGAAATCAGATTCCTTTTTCTTTTTCATTAATTCTTTCATTTATAAAGTTTTTTATCACTGAAAATGTTTTAAAGAATCCAAATTTACAAAGTATAATAATGCTGCTTTTCCAGTAAGGCTTGAAATTTACTGTCTGTAAGCAGTGGGAACAGAAACCAGCCAACTCTAACTTAAGCTGCAGTACCAATAGCCTGGGTATAGAAAGGTTTTATTACCAGCTAGTGTTTGGAATAAAAAAGTACTAGAGCAAGTTATGCCATGGGAGACGAAGTCTTTCTCACAGTCATACGTGAGTCAATATCCGACTGTGATTCCCATGTTACATACACAAAATTATACTGAGTATACAGAGCCTGCTGTTCATTTTGCACGTTTAGGATTGTTACCCCTGATACTTTCAGCCAAAGCAGCCTGAAAAAAAGCTGAGGATTTGAACACCTCTCCCTTTGGTGCTAGGTTAAGGTGGGGTATTTTTTGGTGTTGCTCCGTGTATTTACCACTAAGATTAATGAGGATTTTTCTATAGCATTTATGGCCCATTTTAAGGCTGGATTAATAAATTTCTGGAAGTGTGATGTTTTGGGGTTTTTTTTAGGCCCTGAGTGTTATCCATGCTGTTTGATGCCCTTTCCAGAGCCGTGCTGCCATGAACACTAAATCCACAAGGCTGAAGGCTGAGCACAGCCCTGCAGGGAGACAGCAGGCTCTTGGTGGGGATGTTGTTTTCTGGCAAATTCATATTGCACTTAGCACTTAATCATTTCTGTGTCTCCTAAGGCAGATTTCTTTTCCCTCTCAGTCGGTCACAGTCTTGTCACACTCCCAAAGAGTTTGAGCAGCTGATCCTGAGTCACCAAGTGGGAAATATAAAGTATGTCTGAGGAGGCTTGACTAAGAAGTAGGAAGAAGAGGGGAGAAAAAAAGGTGAAGAAGCACAACTTCAGTTCAGGAAGCTGCTTAGAGCTCAGAGGTGCTTTTTAGGATGGGATTCTTGAATCCCCCCACTCTTCTCCCTTTTTAGCGTGGAAGCACAGCTCTAGCAGAACTTGTGGTTCAGCAATGAGGGATGGGTGAAAGAAACCTTTGGGTTTTTTAGGTGAAAAAGCATTCTGTTATTTGTAATAAAGACAGGACTTCACCCTGGAAAGCTTGGCTGCAACTCAGCTCTTCTATGGATCAGATATTGCAAGATTTAGGATAAGGGGAGGAATATTTATTTCTGTGATTCATCTCTACCATCCAAACCCCCATGACTTCTGCCTCACACTAATGTTGCTTTATATAAATTTTATTTCCATGTGAGGAAACACCCATTTCTCACATGGTGGCCCGAGACTCAAGCAGAGTGAGTGAAGCAGGAGGGAAGTGAGTCACAGAGCCAGCAAGGGAAGTAAATGAGACTCCATGGCTGAGCCACAGCAGCCAGGTGAGTGATGGGATGGGTGCTTGGCTGAATCATCACAGATGCTCCCAAGGCACTGTTGGCAGGGACTAAACAGTAATTAATAATGGCTGGTAAATACCAACATTTCTTACCTCTCAACCTTGAAACAGGGGAGAAGGATTTTTGTAAAATACTTCCTTTTCTGTCACTCTCACACTCTGTTCGTCTGAGGATTTCTGCCTGGCATGGCTGTAAACATCCCAGTCCCCAGGTCATCAGTTAGTTCTATGCCCATGATACAACCAGGAGATCTGTGAGATGAGAGGTTGTGAGGAAAGCAAAACAGAGAAGAACCCTAGAAACACCCATGTGGAAACCCAGCCCTGTTCTGAGCTAGGTGCCATGCAGCATGGGACATGCCAGGTTAAAAGGAGAGCACGTTCTGTGAAGGGGAATGTTTATTTGGAAATCACCAAGGGTCATCAGAGCAACTGGTGCTATCCAGGGCAAATCTGCCTGAATTTCGTTCCAACCTCCTCACTATCATCTCAGCATCCAGGTGTCTGCCCTTGCCTGCCCCAAAGCATTTTATTGTGCTCTTCCAAAGATGGGAGTGCTGTGTGTTCCTGGAGAGAGGATTAATCAGGGGAGCTAAACCCGCTAATCCCATGTTACCACCTGCCACAAACTGAACCAAACCCAACAGGAAGAAGGAAGTGGTCCTTGGTGTAAGCAACCTTGGTGTAACAGAAAGATGCTTCTGTGTTTTGGATGGTGGTCTGCTGTGTAACCCACAGGGATCATGCACCCGGGCAGGGACAGGGCTGCTCACTGTGAATGGAATGTCCCCATCTCATCTGGGCCAGTTCTGGCATCAGAAAAGCAGAGCAGTCCCAAACCAAGGCACTACTGCAGAATACCAGGAAAGACTCTATCCCCATCTACTTTTAAATCATCGAGCTAATAAATACCCTGGATGATAAGATGTAATCTTTTAAATGCAGTATGGATTTCTTCCCTGAATTATGCATGATAACATCTTTAGGCATGAGCTTTTTTTGTCCCCTGAAAGAGCAGTCTGGTGGTGGTGGTGGTGATAATCACTGTTTAACAGCTCAACAGGCTGGCCTGGAAAAGACTCCCTATTGCTTGGCAGTCTCTGCTAACTTCCTAGGAGTGTTGGGCCCTAGGATGGTGCCAGAGCATCTCCAGGAGATGTGAGGCTGTTAACTCACTGGTTCAACAACCTGATACTGGTCTCCAAGCAAAAGTAGGTAAATCTCATGTTGAGAAAGATCAAGAGGGGAAAAAAGGAATGAAACTGGGATTTCAAAAGTGATCAGACAAATTCAGATCACATCTGGTCATGTGCAGCCCCTGTCTGGGCCTCGCTGGTCCCTCAGGATTGTGTGGGGACCACATGCTACACAAGAGCCAATGGGCCCAAATTAAAACAAATATGTGAAATTCCATCTGAACACAGGAAAATACTTTTTAACTGTGAGGGTATTCAAACATTAGAACAGGGTGCCCAGAGGGCCTGTGGAGTCTCCATTCCTGTAGATATTCAAAACCCAGACAGACATAGCCCTGGGCAATCTGCTGTAGGTGACTCAGCCTGAGCAGAAGGGATGGATGAGATGATCTCAAGACCCTTTCCAACATCATCCATTTTGTGAATCTGTTTCCTGTTTCTTATACCAGATTTTGACAATTTTACTGGCCATTTTGCAGAAATTACACCATTCTGCAGTGTAGCAATATCAATATTTAGCTCCTGTGCAGCATTTTTCCCTCCTCAATCTTCAGTGCTTTTAATGAGGGTTGTAGTTCATAGTCTCTGTTTAAAAGTTATGGGAACTGGGCCAGTCAGAAGCCACGGGATTTGCTCAAAGACATTCAGGAAGGAAGGGGCAGAGGGACCAAATTTCTTAAGTGTCACCTCCCGTTCCTGGTCCAGTACTGCCACTGTACCACCTGTGCACGTGGTATTTCAAGAGAGATGCCTGGTGCACGTAGCACCCAGTGACAGCAGAGACCAAAGGTGTTGGATGCAGTACTCTGTTCACAGATGCAGCCCTTGGAATGCAAATCACAGCAAAGGAAAGATGCTTCTGTGTTTTGCCAAGGAGACAGTGGCACAGGCAGCTCTGCTCCGCTGAGCTCAGCTGAACCAGGCAAGCTAGTGCTTCAATGGAGGCGTATTCACAACTGGTAAAAACAGTCTTTACCCACCAGTACTTCAGGCTACAGGTCATGTGTTTCACATGATATTTCCCCCCCGCCTCCAGTGTTCTGGTCTCAGATTTGGCCAAGTTGCAACACGTACCAACCAAAACAGTCTTTCTTAATAGTACAATTATTACCAATCCTTAGAGACTGATGTTTCTAAAATTATAAAAATTCCTTAACTAAGCTGTCATTGCTGTGATTTTGCATTTCAATGTATTTTGATCTATTGACAAATGCACCTTTTTAAAAAACCTTTTTAAAAAAATAGTCTTGTTTTTCTCATGGGTATTGAAAGCCAGACAGAAGAGCAGATGTGCATGCATGTCTACAGACATACAAGCTCAAATCCTCCCCTTTAAGTACTTGCTTAAATCCCAGCAATGATCTTGTTGTTACTCATTTGGTGAGCTGAATAAATATGTGGACTGTGTTTGTATGGAATAGAGGAAACAGGCAATGGCCATTTATGGGCGATTAATCACAGCCATGATTCTTTATTTCCTATTTATGTGTGATACAGTGGGCTGAATTCTAATCAGCTCTCTCTATGGCGGGTTTTCATGTTTCTGCTTTCAGCAGTTAACACTTTTAGAGGTAACTGAAATTAAATGAACAGAATAGCTATGGATTGGAATCACACTCTGGTCTTAGCAAGGACTTTGGAGTAGGAACAAAATATTGTCTCATGAGTGTGGGCTCCTGGGAAGTTAAGTTGGAAACAGGTGCAGGTGATGACACCACGTAACAGTCAGAAGAACAGTGAGCAACTACAACCAGCTCTGAACCCAGATTTGCACTCTCTCTGCCTAATAGTTATTAAAACTAATGCAAAAACATGGAACAAAATGCTGTGACTGGCATGCAGGGAACATTCCTATCTGGAGGTGCTTTACAGCTGTTCAAGTGGGATAGAGGTAAGCAAGTGAAAAGGGAAAGCTCAGTTTCATGCCCAAATGAGTCAGTGATTTCTCTGACATCAGGAATGTCCACAAATGAACATGGAGGTTTAATGTTTTCTGAACGTGTTACATGGTAGACAAAACTGGCTTTTCTTAATGGTCAGAACTGGAAACTACCCCTGCCTGGAGAGGGAATGCTGCCCTCCATGGCCTTTGATTCTGGTGCAGTTGTAGCTCAAAAAATTGGCAGAGAAGCTGCTGTGAGATTTCATGTAGAGTTCAGAAAGGCTCAGGATTATTGCAGGAACAGTTCCTCCACTCTTTCTTGCTTTTTAACTTAAATATGCAGAATGTCAGAATGCTCTTCAGCAGAGACACAATCTTCACTCCTTTGTTCAAGGAGTGGAGAGAATAATTAACAGAGTCCTTACCTCTTCTCCTTGAATGATGCTCAGTTTGACCTTTCCAGCACTACAGTGGTATTAAGATAAGAATCATGCACTGTACCCTGACCTCAGTTACACCACAGCACATCTGAATTTGGAGTCAGTCCACTAAAGTAATTAGAATTGACTGGAACTAAGACCGGTGCACACAGTATTTGGTATTTCTGGCATTTATATTCAAAGCAGTCGGTGGGATCCATTACATCACCCACACCTGCCCCGCACGTGCCGCACACAATGTGTTTATTACGCGTGGCGCTAATCGCACAGCAGGCGATTAAATTGGAGAGCGCTTTACAAGTCAAATTGGCCTTTTACATCACATAATTTGGGTCGGGGGCCAGATTGCTCTGGATGATTTAGATACCTAACTCAATCAATGAGTATGAGACACCGGAATGCCTCTGGGAAAAAAAAAAACCCAACCTGCAGTCCCCTAATCTTTAAATTTCATCTTTAATTTTGGAGTGAAATTGGTGCTTAGAAAATATATCTCAGGGAGGGCAGGGAAAGAAGAGTCCAGTGAGCAAAACTGAAATCTCGCTGAGCCAGGGACTGTCATCAGCCAAGGAGGAGATGGGAAATTAGCACACGGCTCAGGCTGGCTCATTCGCAGGAATACATTGACAAAATCCATGCAGGGAGATGACGCCATCCAGCCCCTAAAAACCTGCGGTCCTTTAAAATGAGGGCCCTGGTTGGCAGATACTTTTCCAGGCATTAAGTCCCTGGCAGCCCAACCAAAGTACAAGATCAAGAAAGTAAATTTGAAGGACTTACTTTATTACAGATAGCACTGCCTTTTCCAGATAGCCACGCTTCAGTTAAACCCACTGAACCAAGCAACACGTTGCAATGCAGTCAGGAAAAGCAGCTTGGCCTAAGAAATGATACAGGACAAGCAAAATTAATAATTTTGAGACGTATCATCATGGGAAAAATGTAAGGAAATTTTTTATCTACTTTTTATTGGGACTTTTGAGATCTCCATTTGTAAGTGTTGCTTGGATCCAGTTTTCATAGCCTAGCATAAAAACAGGCCGCTGAAAAGAAAGCAGCATTATATTCTGCCATACACAGTGGACCAAGTGGAAAAGAGCCACTTCATCTGTGGGTGTTACTCAACAATGGGAAGAATTTAAGTGATTTTCATGAAATGAGAATTTAGTCCACAAAGGGGCTTGGGGACATGGAGACTTGAAAGATTTGGAAGTGAAAGATTTGGAGGCAAAATAATAGAGCTTTGCTTTGAAGTCAGCTTGAGAATGCAGAAAGACACTCTGAAATTACCCCCTGGCTTCAGGTTACCCCTGTGTTGGAAAGGGGATACTTCAGCTGTTTTTCTGGGCCTGCTGACAGTTCTCAGCCTCCAGAGCTGCCTGTATTCAGCACTTGAGGTAAATTGTGTCAAATAAGATGGGGAGGAATAAGAGGAAGAAGTGCTTTTCAAGAACTGAGATGGAGGAGGTCCAGGTTTCTTCCAGGATGCACAAATACTTTTAGGATTTCTTACTCGCTTGACTACTTTGAGAAGAGAACATTGCTCATTTGGGCACATATATCTGAGAATTTGTGCAAAAGACACATGTGTGGGCATGGGCAGTCTGGGGTTAACATAAGATTTCTGTCCATTTCCAATCACAACCAGTTTGTCCTCTGCTACACCTAGAAAATGTGAACAGCATGGAAATTAAATCTAGTCCTCATGAGCAATAACTTAGTTCTTTTATGTAACATGCTGTAATGAAAATTATTAAAGCTGCCTTCACAATTTCCAAGTCCAATTCTTTTTCATTTTACCAGGAATTAAACTTTGGATCCCACGTGGCTTTAAAATCTCAGTTTGTAGGTCAAAAGCATCAGAGAGATTTGTAACACCTTCCTCCTTGCCATTGGCTTTGCCCACGAAAAGACACAGGTCAATGGAGCTGGACTCAAATGATGGATTCAGGCCAGTGACCACCACTTTGCCTCTTCCAAGCCCTGTGACCACAACACGATGGATGTGGGAACCACAGCAGAGGATCCAGCTGGCAGAACAAGCACAGGCCAGTCTTAATGCATGAAAACTTCATCCAGTTGTTCTTATTACCTTGTGTTACCATGTCAGAGCATTTATCTCCTCCCCTCTCCTCCCTCCCCTCCCTTCCCCTCCCCTCCCCTCTTCAGTTTTATCTATATCAACATTCAAAGACATCAAAACTAATTAAGAATAGACTAAAATTTAAGCCAGAATCCAAGCCAACAGGGCAATGAAGACACAAATCAAGATGGCAGCATCATGGCCTGTGCCCACGTGTTGACTGAAAAGAAGTCAGAGAAGGGATTGTGCCTTCAGTCTGCTGAGTTTTGAGCTCCATCAGGCCTCTGCAAGTCACAGCAGTAAGTGTGGTCCCCAAACCCCAACAGTTTAGAAGAGAATGTTGCTCCCAGGGTGTCTTTTTGGAAGCAGCAAAGTTGCAGCTTTAGATTGATGTTCTTTTTCATTTTGTGATCATAGCTAATTTAAAAAAAATAATAGAAACATAGACAGATCCAAAAGTTTATTAGAAAAGAAACATTGTAGTTTAATTATGCCACTATGTTGTGTATGACATAAAGCCCACTGAAATCTGAATACTTGATGATCTCTGGAATTTGACTGAGAGCTCTTCAGCCTTAGGGAGAAACTTGACAATTACTAATCTACATATGCAGACAATATCAGGGGCCCCCTGAGGGTCTTTAATTGCTCTGTAAACTTCAAACTGGAGTGTTCTTCAGCAGGACAAAACAAGATGCTGCATTCAAGTTAAAGAGTGGTAGTTGACATGTTTATTAAATACCCCCAGGCCCCAAATGATGGCAGGGTGGAAGGTTCTCTGGCTAGAAGAAGTTATGAATGCAGCATCAGACTTAGTCAAGACAGAACAGTTATTCACGAACACTCAGGTACAACTGTGGCATGATGGATTCAGGAAAACTTTCTGCGAAAGCATCTCTGCAATTCCAAGCTGCATTTCTATTCTCTGGCTTCCACAGCCCTTTTTGCCACATATTCTTGATCTTTGTGACTGTGCACACAAAATGTCTGCATGATGTGAATGAAAGTAGATGGAAGGTTTTATAAGGTGCTGACCTGAGCTTTTTCGAAAGCAAAATGTGTGATGTTTGCTTTAGTGTTGTTTAATTGGAGGCAGTGAGTTTTGTCCATGTATCTGGCAGGGGAGGGGCTTTTGTCCTCCAAGATACCTTCAACACAGGGCCTGAATATATGCCAGCAATTTTAGTAGGTCTGGCTCAAATCACAGCTGCAGGAAAACGGATTGTTTCCTAGGAGAAGTGATAGTTTCCTATTATTTCCCTTTAATTTACAGTTTGACATAAGCCTACTCTTCAATGATGAAGGTTATGTGTACGTTATGCCCAGCACAGGTTATTCTGGCTCATTCTCCTGTTGTTGCAATGATTTGATGGTGTTGACTTTGATGTTTACCTTGTATGTTGTCAACATAATCACCAAGCAAATTCTGATTGCTTCATTTTTCATCTTATCTTTACTTCAGGAATGCGTAGGGTTATCCTCCCACTGCTGTGAGGGTCCATTACCTCTGCTGAACTGGCCACAGCTCACGGAGAAGGAAATAACATTAACCCCTCCAGAAGCCTTCTAATACAGCAGCACTGGTCTTGGGGAGGGGTTTTACAAAGCGTTTTGTCATTTCTGGGCAGCAGCAGGAACAGACAGAGCTTGGATCACACTCCAGTGGGATGTGCAGCACTCACCACCAGGAGAACACCTTGCCTTGCAATGAAGTTGATCGGGAAATAATTGGATGGAATAAATCTGGAAACTCTCAGTGCCAGCTTCATTCTGGGCTCTAACCACACAATCCAAACCTTTGAATTTGGGACAGGAGAGTGTTATCGGTGCAACACGTTAAACAACCTTAACTCCAGTGAGCAATGGCACCAGTATAACACTTGTTTATTAGCAAAATGCATCTGATCTCAAAGGCCTGCATGACAAGTTCATTGCATATCAATTTAATTAGCTGATTTACATTTAATTTACATTTCAATTAATGTCTTTAGCAACAAAACGTTGCCTTAATAGGGTAATTGCCTATTAGGCAATATGTAAAAGAATAAATAGTTGCATTCTGAGAAAGAATTCCTATTTTCAATTTTTTACTACCATAAATAACCTAAATAATTATTGCTCTTAAGGGGCCATGTCCCAGTTCCCTTCTGGGCCTAATTATAAAGACTTAGTACCTCATTAAGCAAAATGGTTTCAGAGTCACAGAAAAGCATTACTCTAATCGTGACTCATTAGTTTCAACAAAAGAGGGGAAAACTGCAAAAGTCGGCACATTTTCCATATTATTCTTGTGGTTCATAAGCAGCAGCACATTTGAGAAGTGGCTGTTACAGCTGTGTAGGCGTTTCTGTCACAAAGCCCTATTTTCAGAGGGGTTTTTTTTGTGTAACTTTGGTCATTAAAAGAGAGTCACGTCCGACTGGAAAAGCTGGCACGTGCATGCAGCAAGAAACTTGAGCAAACTTTTGTGTTTCTGTTCCCTGAGAGCTCATCTTTTCCCCTCGTGGCCAAACACAGGGTGGCCTGGTTTGAGGTTGTAATGTAGGATTCATCTTCTACCATGCCAGAAGACTTGCTGTCATCACCATACTATATCCCAGTGCATCGAAAATGGACGTGACTTTTAGGTTTTGTTTGAATTCAGTGGTGTTTTACCACCTTGTAACTAGAGAGCAAAAATTGACTTCATGCTTGGGTGTGACCAGGCTGTGACTTTAAGACTCTTAGAGTTGGATCCAGACTACTGTGGCAATGTGATGTAAAGCACTGATCTCATATATGCTCACTCTGCTGGTTTAAAATGGACCAAAAAAACCACGGAAGGCTTGTCATGGTGCTGGCAGGTTTTATGCTGCTTTAGGCACGGACTGACTCTCTGTGCTAGTCTGATGTTACACTGGATCCAGCATCCTCTGTCCCTTGGCAGCCAGTGCAGAGCCAACGCTAAGGCACTAAGCTGGCACAAACTCCATGTCAGGAGCTCTGGCTGATTTGATGTACATGTCTATGCTTTGTCTGGATGAAGTTTGTTCTGCTGGCAATTCAGTGGTGCAGAGATCCAGAACGGATGACTGGAACTAAGGCACTGATGGCAGTTGCTTAAAGTTATGTCAGGTGAGGAAATAAAAAGGGACTAGATAAGATATTGTTTAGCAAACAATAAATTAATAATACCCTAGGAATACATAGAGCTTTTAAAAAGTAAATATTTAACTAATGAGAAAACAACCTTTTCATATAGTATTAGTTTCCTCATTAAGCTTTAACAATGATTCATATATAAAAGAAACACAAACACAGCTATATTCTTTCTTAGATTGCAGATAAAGCCAAAGCCAGAAATAGGATTGGTAATGGTATCATTGTACAGCCTGTAAAAACAGATAATTGGTGGGGGTTCTCTTTTTTCCTCTTTTTTTTTCCGTCTCTTTTTTTTTTTTTAATGAGTAAGTGTTACTGTCCTCATTTTTCAGGTAGTTAAATTGGCAGCCTAGAAATATTAAGGGACATTTCGTATCTCAGAGCTTTAAGGAGAACCCTTACTCTCACAGTCTAGCCATCCTACTCTAATGTTTATTAAATTCAGTGATGGCTTTAGTGGATTTTGGAACTCATCTTGAACCCCAAGATCTTCAGACAACTCATGACTGTAATGCAAACACTGTCCCCATACTGTGCCAGCTTCTTACTTGGTGTAGCTTATCCAACTTCAGAGGCAATTCTCCTGCACTAAATGCTTGGGCAAATTTATTGCCAGAGATCGGGCAAGTTCTAGTTCCTTAGTGCTTAATTTGCCTCTAACAAGGTTCTGTATGTATATCCCATTAGGACAGTGAAAGAGAAATCAGGTAGGAGTCCCTTTCTTATAATACTAAATGCACTCTTTTACTGGGACAGGGAAAATAGTGCTGGAGAGAGAAAGAGAGAGAGAGAAAAGATTCCACTTCCAAAAAATGTCTTATTACCTTCAGAAGTAGAAGTTAATTGCTCAGGACTCAGATGTATCTTCTGGTATTCTGCATTTTATTTCTGCTCCTCCACTTGATGGATCTGGAATTCTCTTTCAAGCTGCTAACTCAAAAGCTCATTTAAAACCTTTCCTATTTTCCCATGTTTCTGATTAACACTAATCCACTCTATCCTTTCTTTTCCTACAGCTTCTTATGCTCACTCCTTGCTGCAGCCTGCGAGAATTCTAATTGGCATCTGCTCTTCTTTTTAGGCTTCCATTTTTTTTCTTTCTTCCTGCTCCATTTTCTCTCTGTTGCTATCTGGGCTGCTCTATACCATCCTGTTATACCTTCTAGCCCAGATCTGCCTAGTGCTGTAAAGGATTTGATGATTTTCTTTAGGAAAGACTCTATTAATAGCCACAATCCTGCCCCTTTACAAATCTTCTTACAATGAAAAAAAAAAAAAAGTTCTGCCCTCCAAAGTGAATTTCATTGAAAACCAAAAGTTCTTGTCATTTAAAAAAAAAAAAAAAAGAATCCGTCTATGTTCCTGATGGATTGGAGAAATTTTAAAGGAGCAATGTTACAGTTTATGGCGAATTTGAGTACAGATCTCAGAGCTCCCTATTAGAAACTGTAACTTTAGTTATTAAAGAAAGCGTTTCAGTTTGCTTCTCTAATACAAAAAGCTACAATTTATAACAGGAGAGCAAGCCACCCAGAAAGTCCTAGAGGTTCTCTAGTGACTTCGCTGTAGTCAATCAAAATAACAGTGAAGATGCTCAAACACTGCTGCTTTAATGGGCAGAGGGACAAAATTCCTGACACACTGCAGAGGCTTTTGAAAAGCAAGGAACTAGATGCCATCTGAGCTGGATGAGGCCAACAGAAGCCAGAGTCTAGGACTCTATCTGGATGAGATGGGTTTTGAGCTTTAACTGCCATTTCAGGTGGCCTATGCCAAAACTCTTATTTCTCAGTCCCTATTCAGCTGCTGCCTCATCCTGGCTGCCCAGAGGTGAAGCTTTTCCCCTGCAGACTCTGCCTGACACCCGCTTGCTGCTGCGCACAGAGGCAGCTCAGTTGAGACAGCCCTGTCAAGCTCTGAGCCGCGCTGTGCCTTTGCTCTTTGGGCCTCAGAAGCTCAACACTCCCTGCTGCCCTCCCAGCACCTCCTTTGGCAATGCCAGGCGCTGCAGTGCACAAGCTCCAAGGCAAACTGTTCAGAGCCCTCTCCTCTGTTCTCTGCTCAGTAAGCAGCGCTTTGCCTTTATTTTTCAACGTGCTTTACAGAGTCACAATGTTCACTGACAGAAAGTACCGTCAGACCGTCAGGTCAGCCTCCAGTACATCACGGACCATTAAATACTGTTAGTCACTCTTCTTTTTGTTTGACTAGAATACATTTTGTTTACACAAAAACGTTTCTTCAGTGAGCTCCTCATTTTCCTTTGGTATTGTCAGAAAGCAGAGAACTCACTTTCCCTTTGATAGCCTGTTCCAGTGGTTACTCCCCTTCTCTGTTATAATATAATGCCAAATATCTGATTCAATTTTTTTATAGCTTCAGCTTCTAGCCACTGCTTCTGGCTATGCCTTTCCCAGTTAAATTAAAGATCCATATAGTATCCTGCATTTTTCAACACAAACACTATCCTCTGTAATCAAGCCACAGATCCTGGCTTTCTGCTCAGGCCACTGTGCTCTCGCTGCTGCAGCCAGAGCCATTCTGGATGACTTTCCATCAGCAGAGGTTCTCCAGTGCAGAATGCACTTTTGCACACATACAAGCCAGCTGCTCTGAACTACTGCAGAGCAAGAGTTGTTGTCTCTGGGATGGCAAAAGAATAGACAAAAATAGTTGGTAATTTTTGCTTCCTCCATAACCATCGTTTTGAGTTGCTTTGCCAAGGCAACAGTATTCTTTTCTTTGCTTTTTAAATACAAAGCTGTACATACATAAGGAAGAAAAAGCTCTAATTTATTCTATGAAAGTGTTCATCAAGTGAGAGACAGGACTCTGGGAAAAGATTAAGAGCTTACATTTTTCATTTGACTTATTTCACATAAAATTTCATAGAGGATAAAATGATGGGAGGCAAAGAAGCAATGATATTTCTGTTTTATCTCTTTCTAAGGACCATAAATCTTTCTGAAGTATCATTAATTATAGCAGCGCCATTCACAACGCTATTGTTAAGGGTCTATCAGCAGTCCCATTATAAAGCCCTATTTTCAGGGGTTTATAACTTGGTTGAAAGAATTTTGTTTCAGGCAAAAACTTTGCTAGGGCAATGTCTCCATCTAAGACAATTTATTTTAAATGTAAAGCACCAAGAAAAATGTTACCTCTTTTGAACTGAGTAAGGGAGAGCCTAGGAACTTTCTAGGGGTACAAAGCTAATGCTGTCTTGGCTGATTGAATCTGCGCCATTTCTGAATTCATAAGACTGTATTTATAGAAGTTATCTCTTAGATGAATTTAGATTATTCCTTTACAACACAGGTTTCCAATTACTACAACTGAATTCGAGATCTGGAATATTCCTCTAGTGGCTGTAATCAAATCAGGTTTGATTTCTTTAGCTGCAGCCAGTCAAGAAAGAATTTAGCAGACCTGGAAAACAGCTTACATGTTATGAAAACTTCCATGTCTTAAGGTAGCCTGCCTATTTTTCTGCTGCAGGCATGATATACATCAAGAATGAGCGAAGCTAATGGTCACATCCACCAAAGCGAGTATTGACTTAGCAGCAATATGGAGGAATTGCTCTGCCATGGCTGAGCCACTGTTAAATATTAGAGAGGCCCTGAGTTTTTTCAGATCTGTAATGAAAATGCTCTTCAATAGGCACTAGTGAGACTGGGAGGGAACGGGGAAGAAAGGTCACTGCTTTGCCTACATAACAACACGAGCAGGTGGCCTTTTGCCTGTAGCAACTTGTAGATTCATCAAGGAAGCCAAGAGCTCTGCCCAGTCGTGTCTTTGCACGTCGAGAAAGAGCAAGATGCTCAATAAGACAGGATCGACAAAATCATTGTGGCCTTTTTCTAAAGCAATAGATATTAATGAATGCTAACTTCTGGGCAAGTTTTTTCCCCGCTTTAAAGTACAAAGATTAGATGGAAATGTATTTTGTGAAGAGTGTGCTGACACCCTCAGGTAATCTCCATCCTCTGTCCTCATCAATAATCTAACGCTCTACCTCCCCATTACATTACTGTCTGCAGTAATGCAATTCACTTCGGTCCCCTTAGATCCTATTAAAATCTCTCACATTACAAAATTCTTCCAGCTCTGCTCTATAGCGTTCTGGCATTGTTTAGTCTAAATTTCTGCTGGCTGTTTTCCTTGACTACAATTCTTTGCACAGGGAATGACTTTTGTGAATTGCACATTTAACCATCAGCAGCGAGTCAGAAGATCAGAATAAGTAACTCATGTGGGTTTTGTCCGGTGGGGTCCTGAAAGCACTGCAATTCTGCTTTGAACACTGTTGAATGTATCTTGTGGTAAAGAGTTCCACTATCTGAAGTACTTTCTTCTATCAGTCTTGATTGTGTTTTCTTTTAATTTCATTGCATGTGTCCTCTGAAAGGATAAATAGGCATAGGCAAACAGAAGTACCCATTTCTACATGTCATTCAATCCCTTATGTACCTCCTTTGTATTACATCTTATTTTTCTTCTCTCCAAAGTAAAAAGTCTTCATGTTTTGTTTGTTTGCCTTTCTAACGTGGAAATCTTACCATATCTCGTAATTTATTGCTGTTATTTGAGCAGATGTCTTCCTGGAATTCTCCACAGTTATTAATGACAAGTCAATCGTGCATGGTGATGATATCTAAATAACGGGCTCGATGTGCAGTGAGACAGACACCTCTGGCTGCTCGGTCAACATCAGGGGCTTAAAGTAGGCTGAAATGGATCTCTGACAACACTCCTAAGAACTGCAGTAGAGGGTGGTAGAATGTGGAAAGCTCCTTTATTTCCTTCATTCTGTTTGCCAGAATGACTGTGCAATACCACTTTGCCCCCAGCGTAATGCTTCCTAAGCTTAAGGAAAAAACATTCCTGGCTTCTTAGCTTAAAGTGAGCCTCTGACAAACCTGGTGATGTTAGACCTGCTCTCTGATCTCCAGCCTTATCTGATCTAATTCTGTCTAAACGCCAGTATTTTTTAGATTCTGAACTGTAGAATACCCACTGTTTGCAAACCTAACTCTTCCTCTTTTTCCCACTTTACCTGTTTTGTAGCATATTTTAATGCACTGAAGCCTGACCATCATGAACCCTGCAGCAATATCGTATAAATCTTATGATAATTATCTTAAACCAGTGTAACCTCACTCTTTTGACAGTTACTCCTAGTTTGTAATAGTAGAAATAAGAGCACAAATCAATATTTTTATTACATCACAGCTCTTCCATAGGAGCCATGTTGGAGGGCCCAGAGGACAGGAAAAGATGAGGCTTATAATTGGAGGAGATAGCAAAAAAAAATTAACACAATGCAGAACTGTCATTCAAGCTCTTTTAATACATGGAAATAAGTATAAGTAGCGTTACAAGAAGACTTACTGCTGTAAAGGCAAAGGAATTCATGTGCTATCACAGCAGAGAAACTTTACAGCAGTTAAAACCTCAGGTCTGTTACAGTAACATGCACCTTTTTTGTTGCTTTGGTTATCAGTTTTGCTTATTGGAAATGGATTTTAACTGAAAGTCAGGGGTTTTCCCTCACTGTCCCCCAGATTCCTGCATTATTGTTCCTGCAGTGCAAATGTAAGTCTAAAACATGCATTTAACAAAAAGGGGAGGGTCCAGGTGGGTCTTGCACTGCTGCATAAAGGGCTGGACAAGAAAACACTGCAGCAGCAGCCTTTCTTCCCAAGGCCCAGAGAGGTTAAGTAGCAGAAACTCTGCAGACCAGAGGGTTTACCAGGGAAAAGCACTGAAATTCATCACTGCCTTATCACTTTGGAGAAGCTTTTTGTCCTGCCTCATGCTCCTTTTTCAAGGGCTATAAAGTACTTCTGTTCCAGGGCACTGCACATGGATATTAAATTCTCATCACAAACGTGATGCCATTTTTGATTTCAGCATTTATCTATCTTCTGTTCTTATATGGCCACACTTACCATAATATCTCATACTTCACAATCTTTAACACATTATTTATCCCTCCAAAAAGCATGTATATGAAAGGTAGCTGAAAATAAGCAATAAACCATTTTAATACTGCTACCAGTATTATACCATCTGAGGCTATGGATCTGTGAGAATTTTCTTCTCATTAACTCTGGAATGCTATTCATAACCTTGAGACTGATAATGCTGAGAAAATGATTTTATCCAAGTGTCAGCTCCTCCTTAGTATATGTACTAGAAGTCTACAGTTCAAAAATGAGGCTTTTCCAGGCCTTAAATACAAAATCCTTTGCTCAGACAAAAAAAATCCAAAACATGTAAACCCCATAAACAAACAAACAAACAAAACCATCACAGCTGTTACAGAAGTCACATTAATGAAACCAAGGCCTGCATTTCCAGTCATTTATTTATTTTAAAAGGCTGATATCAAGTATTAGTAGTGATATTAGTAGTGATATGGCATATTATGTTCTTTGCAGTTTCCTTAAAAAAAAATAAAAGAAATCAAAACATTTTGAGAATTCTGTTTCTTTCCAGATCACTTAGCATGATTTTTCTTTGAAATTGTAAAATTAAAATAAAGAAAGCTGAAGGATACATTTGAGCCACTGCTCTCTTTTGGAGGCAATTAAAATTTCCTGCTCTACAGCTATACTTGTGAATTTGGAAAGAATATTTAAAGGCTTAAATCCCTTCACAGTCTGAGGCTGAAATGACTTGCAGTTGCCAAGACATAAAGTCAGACTATTTTGGTGTTGTACGTGATTGTAAATACTCTGAAAACAAGTTAGCAGCAAAGACGCCGGGGAATATCTTTGATATGATCAAAATAGCGATCAAGATCAGTGGCATAAATTTGAGTTTGTGCAGTAAAGAAAGCGGAAAGATGAGCATGGACAGACAGTTCTACACATAAGCATGCAGACAAGTTTCTGAACATGGGACCAGTCAGAATATACTGTGTCCACTGTGTCTCACCCACAGAGGACATTAAAACAGGATACTCGAGTCAAAAGGGCCCAGATGCCTACAACAGGATGCAGGCGAATTCTGTTGAAAGAAGAAAAGACAAGAAAAAAAAAAAAAGGAAATAAAAGAAATAAAGAAAACATGATAACATGGCAATTTAGTGCTTTTTAGCTATTCAGCCCTAGAGCTGTACAAAACTTGGCTGTGACCCCTTTGCTGATAGAAAGGCTCTCTTGGCTGCTTTCTGCAGGAAGCCCAAGAAGATGGATGGATCTGACACGTCCTGAGCTTCACACTCCTCCTGGATGCCCCACGGCAGCGCTGTCCTTGTCT
The DNA here is from genome assembly GCA_036023395.1 of Myiotriccus ornatus. NCBI lineage: Eukaryota > Metazoa > Chordata > Aves > Passeriformes > Tyrannidae > Myiotriccus > Myiotriccus ornatus. The sequence goes on from JAYRBT010000005.1 coordinate 7,732,744, forward strand.
GTGACCTCTCCGGTGCCCTGCCCCATGCTGGACGCTTCAGCTTTCACACCAGCTCTCCATCACCCAACACAGCACCCATCACTGTCGATGTCTGGCCTTTCAGAAGGCAGAGAAGCTGGAAATTATATTTTATCTATTATTTATCGCTTTTGATACAGCCCAGCAGCTCTCCATCAGCACCACAGGCCATGCCGACAGTGCCAGCATGAGCCAGCCAGCGAGGGGAAGGAATGGGGCAGGAGGGAGCACCTGAGGAGGCTGCCGGACAGGATTACCGACAGGACGGGAGGATATATTCTTAAACGGGGTAAGGGGAGGTTTAGATTGGACATTCGGAGAAATTCCTTCACAGAAGAGGTCATTAAACATCGGAATGGGCTGCCCAGGGAGGCGGTGGAATCACCGTCCCTGGAGGTGTTTAAGGGAAGACTGGACGTGGCACTGAGTGCCATGGTCTGTCTGACACGGTGGTGGCTCAGTCACAGGCTGGACTCGGTGATCTCCAAGAGGTCTTTTTCAAACAAATTGACTCCGTGATTCTATGAGGGCAGGCGGCCCTGCGGAAAGCTACCGAGGGGCTACACGGCTGGGATGGGACGGGAAGGGGACAGGACGGAGCCCGGCACTGCGGGCAGACTGTGCAGCGAAGCTCCTGCACCGCCGCGCCCCGCATCGTGGAACCGATGGCGGCGAGGAGGGGCGGTGCGGGCAGGAGGGCGGGCGGTGCGGGCAGGAGGCGAAGCCGCCCCCGGGGAGGGCGGAGCGGGCTGTGGGCGGAGCGGTGCCCGCGGGCCGGACGCGCCCCGGTTGCCGTGACAACGGCGCCGGCCGAGCCCCAGCGGCCCGGGCCCGGCGGGCCTCGCCGGCCGCCCATGCCGCGGAAAGCGCTGCGCTGTGCCCTGCGGCTGGAGCTGCGCTCGGTGAGTGCCCGGGCCGCGCCCCCGCCGCCCTCGGCCGGGCTCGGCGGGAGCACAAGCCGCGCTTTGCTCTTCCGGCGCCGCTTCCCGCCCCGCTTTCCTGTCCCGGCCGCCGCCCCGCTCTGCCGGCCCGGAGGATCTTAAGAGAGGCTGTTCCGGGCCGTGCTGGCGAGCGGGGGGCTCGCTCCGTGGGGGCACGGCAGCCCTCCTGCGTGTGCATCCCCCGGCAGCCGGCCCTGTGCCCCTCCTCGGTGCTGGCGGCAGCCGCGCCCCTCCACAGCTCTCATTTTCTTACGGAAGAGTTGGGGCGTTTTAGGAGACACTCATTCTTGGGGAAGCTGTGCGGTGTGGGAAAAGCACTCTCGAAAACAACGGAGCAAAAGAAATCCCGGGAAGGAGCGGCTGTGCTTCGAAATGCCCCTCTGCGAGGGGCGGGATGTGGCAGGGGGCAGCTCTGGGTGTTAAACGGAGGGGGTGAGGTCGGTAGGTGTGAAAGTGGAAGGTCTTTACATTAATCATGTTAAGGCTGGACCTTCTGCACTTTGCAAAGTTTTCTACTTATATCCAGGTTGGGAGTAAAAAGTAAGAAGCTCTCATTTTGGTAACTTTTAAGAAGAGTGATACGTGGTTACCCTGGGCTTTGTGCGCCCTGGTCACTGTAATCCAGAGGTTTGGCTTCCTCATGGGACAAGCGCTGCCAGAATAATTGCTGCTGAGAGGAAAACCCTATGTGCCATCCACAAAATTCAGGTGCAGACCCAGGAAGTATACACTGGGAACTTGACCAGGGGTTCCTGGTTGCTTAGCTGCCTTTTGTTCCCAAACTTGAAGGGCTGCTCTGACGCTGAGTTGTGGTTTCCACTCATGGATAGTGAGGGTGTCACTCTCAGGGTGTTGCTCTGCTGTCTCAACAGCTGGTGTTTGTTTCCATTATGCCAAGCTCTGCTTGGCTCCTGGAAAGGACCAGATGTGCTTTCCTTTTCTGTTCCTACTGCTGTGAACCATTTGTATGCCAGGAGAGAGTGCAGGGGAGACATTTCCCCAGGGTTAGGCTTCTCCAGTTGTGGGGTGTTTGTTATTCATTCTGCTCTCAAGGCTACAAATAGGGGTGGAAAGTGACTACTCCTACACAGATGTCAACACTGGCCTTTCACTTAAATATTTTAATTTTCCATGGTTGCTCTCAGTGTATTCTTTTGGCAGCAATTCTTTCATTTCCCAATAGCTAAATAGACCTGGTTCTTTTGGTAGTATTTTGTGGGATGGACTCACCAGTCTTGTGACCGTCTTAGGGATGGGAACTACTCTTCCACTTCGAATTTGCATTGATCAGGATCAGAACTGAACTCTGCATTCCAGGTGGGGTCTTCCTGTTGCCTTAGGTGCAGTAGGGGAAAAAAAGTTCAGGATTTATTATGCATGCCTTAATATTAGTCGGGGTCATTAAAAATGTTAAAAGACATGAATCCCAGTACAAAGAGAGGAACATTTTTAATAGTAACCTCAGCTTGATGCCTCCCAGTTTTTGCACATTATTGATGCTGTCCTTTGGCCAATTCTGTACTACCTTTGATACTAAATCCTATCTTTTGCATTATAAGTAATAATTTCTCATGTGGCACTAGATGATATCCTTTATCCAGAAAATAGATCTTCAAGAAAATGTAGGGTTTTGCTTCATTAATCTATTTTTATGGAACTTGTACTGCTGGGCTTTTTACTAGTTATGTTTTCCTCCATATCTTTATTTTTTACTTTTGCAGATTTAAATATTCTGGTTGATGGGGTTATAATCTTTCAGATTTCTCTTTCTGCCTCATATGGCCCTTGAGTTTATTTTTCAGCAGATAGTACCACCCCAGTATTCATTATGTAGGTTTCAGTTACGTTATAGATCCAGGAAATAAAATAACATTGTTTCACAACCCAGGCTGAACATGATTCAGCGTCGCTGTGGCTTCTGAGCCAAGCCTGGTACATACTGGGTGGCTTCTGTTTTCATCACTTAATTCTTTAAGTTGTGTTTTTGCTCCTGTGTTAAGTATCATTAAAACCAAGGCAAAATATTCCATTGTGTTTGGGAAGTAGATTTGTTTGTTTTCACACCTTGTTCGGTTTGTACTACATCCACTCCTTTCCTCCATTTTCCCTTTATTTGTGGCCTAAGTCTTGTCCAAATTTCTCATTCATTGTCCTGTTCTTTTACAGTGCCCTGCATATTCCTCAGTGTTCTTTAAAACCTATCCACTTGTGTCAAAAGTTCTGTCCTCTGTTTTTGCCTAGCTTTAGGATACGGATGGGTTGTGCTCCTTTTGACTCAAAGAAATTCCAAGAACATCTCTGATCTGAGTCCACCAAATTTGGTTTATCTCACTGGTAGTTTTCTTCTTTTCTGAAAGGCTGCTCTTCTAGAAGGGAAAACCTTACTTAAAGACTAAGGGTTTCATGTTTTGTTTTTTTTTTTTTAATTTATCCTGACATTAATTGAAATTGAATAATTCATCATTGCTCAGAATGAGATTTCATTGTTATTTGTGGCTTTGAGACTAACTTTAGTGTCTACCTCTGCTGCTGGCATTCAGGATTGTTCATGTAGCAACAGAAAGAAATTCACCTCATTCTTTGTGTCATGGCTACATGGAGAATTTGCAAATGTGGCAGTGAAGGTAGGTAAATCTTTAAGCATAAAGATAAACTAATAAATTGTGAATTACTGCCAGATAAGGAGACTAAAATGGGATCTCTTCACATTGAGAAGATTATTTTTGCAGTTCTTGTGTCCAAAATGATGTTATGTCTGGAAGCTTGCACTCAGCAGGAGCCAATACTGTCCATTGCCCTTCATAGAGAGCTCTTCTTTTTTTGATGGTAATGGGCAATTAAAGGGATTTTTCCAGGCCTACCTTTTTCGTTGGTCACATCTACAGCTACAGTTTTAGGACCGCGTGTAATAAATGACATAGAGGGTTATGGATCAATAAAATTATGTTCCTTTCCATGAGATTAATTCAGTGAGTTCTTTATGGCTGTTTGTGATGTCCCAGCAATAGGGTTGGTACACATTTTCCATCATCCTGGGAGCTTTCAGCAGAGAAGTCTGGGGTAATGCTGTCCCAGACAGTTCTCATAGTCCTCCGGGTTGCTTGTAAGGTCGGTTAATTGCAGCATTGATATCCCTCTTCCTTAGCTGATCCACAGATAATACTATTACGGTCTTTAAAATAGTCCCTCATCCTGCCTGAACAGTTTGCAGTCAGATAAGAGCTTCAGTTTGTCTCCCAGGAGTTATGCTGCTCCGTGCATCGCATATGACAGGATAGGTGTCACGAACTGCAGAGATACGTGTCACTCATTTTTGGAGCTGGCTTAAAGTTACATGGATGTGCAGCTTTGGTGGTGTTTCAGCCCAGGCAATGAACTGTGCAGTTTATCTCCAGTTTTCCAAGTGTGCTGTCTGGGCCCACATGCTCATTCGTAAGAATTTGTTTTCTTTTACAGGGTAGCAAGGAGAAAATGGCACCTGTTGTTCAAAACTCCACTAAAAATGATTGTAAATTCTACAAAAATGTGGAGGAGAAAAGCGAGAACTGAAGCTAATATGGCTTGTAGTATGCAGTTTGGGGGCATCTTGCCTTGTATGAATGAAATCTGTCTCTCTCACTCCTATTCACACTTGCAGCTGCATGAGTGTCATACAAGCTGTTTAATGCTTGACAGGCTGTTTCAATTGGGTTATCTATTATTCTGGCACTTTTCTTGCAGAATTGAAGCCTTCATTTACACGGAGAGGAAACCCTCCTTTTTCCTCCCTGGATGTTTATGAGTAGAAACCCAACTTTTTTAGCTTCTACTGTATCTATAGTAATTTATCACACATTGTTTTCTATTATTTCTTTCACCTGAGGCTGTTTTTCTGCTGTTCATATAGTTTTCTTTTAAATCCAGTTAGAATTTCTCAAGTAAAACGTTCATTTGGGAGTAGGAGACTGTAACCAAACCACTTATTTTAATTCCTGTCACTCTCCTCCTTTGTCTTCCTACCTGGCAGTTGCAAGTCTGAACACTTTCTCCAACAACCTTATGTTGGAAGAGGCAACCTCATATTTATAGCACTGAGATAAAAAGTGAGCCGGAGACCTGAAGTGAAAGGTGTCAATTCTCTGGGCTGGGTGATGGAATAAAACCACGCTGCTTGGAGAAAATAGCAAACAGTTTTGCACTGAGTTGTGTACATCCTTGCAATTAGAACATAAGAAAGAATGTCTTCTGTGCATCAGAGCTTTAGAAGCATATTAAGTTCTTCCTTAAAGAATAAGAATTGTGCAGAGAAAGTTCAGAGACTGGTGGCAGTGTCTGGAAGCTAACGAGAAGACTTCCTGCCTTGAGTACCCTCAAAGATGGCCAAACTTCCCAGAGAAATCCTGTGTCTGCTAGTAATGTAACAACAGTTGCTTTTTCTCATTTACGTGTTAGAACACAAAGTTAATATAACATTTGCACATAAACTTACCCTTTCTGGTGACTGGACAGAGTATAGATATCTAAGCATGTACATTTACCAGCTACATTCTGTAGTTAGGCTAAAGGTTGGATGGGTTTTTGTGTGTTGGCGTCACATAGACTACATTCTACTTGACTCTTCATATAGAAGATGATTTTCTCTTCCATAGTCAGTGCATGCCTTTAACTGTATTAACCTGGTATTGGGTTTCAGTTTTGGTTGAAGACAATGGAGATTGTTACTTAAGCAAGATGAATTTGGTCCTGGTTATTTTAAAATGGTGACTATTTTTCCTGATCATTCTGTAGAAATGGAATTGCTTTAGAGAAGAAATTTTTTCATTCTAGTCTATTATAATTTGACTCTCAGAAATCAACCATTTCAGTCGTGACTGTTTCATTTTTATCTTGAGAACAGCCATTACTTCTTTATCTAAAGTTCAGTTTGTTTAATGAGTGTGTTACTCTTACAGATAACTTGTCCTGGAGTGCTGCTGAAAGACAAAGAGGAGCTTTATCTTGGTGTTTTTGTACTTGGGCAGTATAAAAAAACTCAATGTGTCCCTGCGGTGTTTCCACTCTTCTTTCAAGAAAAACTAGTATTTGAAAAGGTAAGACATGTCAAGAGCTAATACAACCCAAATGAACCTCATCCCAAATTCCACTAAAACCATCTGCAAAACCCATGAGCACAAGTAACCACACTGAGGATGGCACAGTATTTTAACTCCTGCTTTCCTTCAGCACAAGGGAGGGTGTGCCTGTGTTATCCACATGCATACTGAAGATTATAATGTATCATGAGACTTTTTAGGTGTTTGTTCCTTTTGTGGACTGTCCTTTCTCAGCGTCTGTTTTGCTAGTTTGGAAGGAACTGCATGTTGCTGTTCTAAAAATTATGGCAAGGTGAAGAACAAAGACCATATAATATAGGAGAGTCAGTTTAGTAGAAGGATAGAATAGCAGCTCAAGCCTTTTTGGTGACATCTTACTCCCTTTGAGATACTTTTTTCATGGTTTGTCACCAGAATTCCCAGACTGGTACTCTGGCCCTATAATTTATAGTTGTTTATCACATATTTGAGTCCCTACTAGCTTAATTATTAGTACCACAGGGGCAATGAAACACAGTATCTCAGAGATATGATCTGGCTCCTTGACTACCTATGAATAATAATACTTTGCCCTTTCTAGTTCTTTTCCTTTAAGCATCCCCCAGCACTTTGAAAATCAGGCTGAGTAAACGTCAGTGATGCTCTGGTGAAGGGGGTAAGAAACAAACAGTGATAATTTCACTGGCTACTGAAGAGTAAGAAAGACCATCATTCTTTAAAGGCAGACAGACCACAGACTACCTCAGGGAAATGTACTGAATACTGTTTTCAGTGTAATTTAGGGAACCTCCAAGACACCATCTCCTTACAAAAGAAGGTGAACAAGAAAGCTGAGAATAATATCTGTCTTCTTACAAATAGCTATTGATTAGGTCTAGATCCTTGTGGAGCACCAGTACTTTGTGGTTTTTAATGTTTAGTACCTTGAATAGCAGTGTGATTTATACTTCTGTGCTGAGACTTTTATGCAGAACTAGGGGGAAATCTATTACCTGGTGAATATCCATTGCAACATCCTCCCCTATTCCTTGCCATCTATTCACATGGGATTCGGATTAAAAAAAACTCAAACTGAACAGGAGTCTGTACATGAATAGTCACTTCCATGAAAATTAAGCTTAAAGCATTACCAGTAAATTAAAGAATATATTATTCATCCATCAGAATTGTAGTACTTTCAGCAATTTATCTTTTTCTCTTTTTTCTCTAATTTGCTTAGACAGTACTTACCACTACATCTTTAACTCTTCACAATACCTCATAATTTAAATATGGAGAGGTAACTCCTAATGGCTAGAAAGCATATAACAACAATTACTTGCTTTCAATGAATTTGATCATGTTCCACATGATAATTGCAGTATTATTTCTTTTTCCAGGAGGGATAGGACTCCTGAGAACCATCTTGGCAAGGAAGAATATTGCTTTTGGGTTTTTTTTTATCTTCTCTTTCCCCAGTGGTCCATCTAAATATTTTGACTGTGCCATTTTTATTATTTATTAATTTCTTTTTCAGGAATTTGCTAATACAGTTGATCCTGGAGACCTTGTGAAGTTATTGGAATGTAGGTTCTGCTTTTTATGTATCCTGTGTTGTATCCATTAATGTCATGCATGTGTGGACTCTAAAGGCTTTTTGGAGGTTTAAAGTATGTGGTAGTTTTTCTATCAGGAGCCTGTTCTCTGAATAGCTAGTGGGTAAGCACTTTGTTATCTAACAAAATGCCTCTAGAATTGTATGTTACATGCTTTAAAACAGGAAAAGGGTAAAAAGTCATAATTGATTGGAAATCCAGCTGGTTATCCAGATAGGTAATGAGTTCCTTTTTATAGTTACTTTTTTGATTACTTTTCAAATTATATAAGCATAAACATCCAATTTTTTGAAAAATTATTAACTTCATTATTCATTCATCAGAAAATTATGTCTTGCCACATGTGGAGTATAATGAATTGCAGTGAGAAAACACTGACCCTGAACTCAAACTGCAGGAACGTGCACCTTTATACTGGGAGTTATCTGAAAAGTGGGCAAAACTTGCATAATCTTTAAAAGATGACAAACTTGGCAGCAGATGGAACTTACCAAGTTCTAACTCCAATTAGAGTTGTCATTTGTGTGCTGCTAATGCCATTGTGTTCATCTGTGATATTTATCCAAGCTACTTTTAATTTTCCCTTATTGTTGGTGTGGTGGAAATAGTACAGCAATATATACAGTGCTGTGCAGATTAAACCAGGGATATGGGTTTTTTGGGCTTTGACTATGAGAATTACTTTTCCTTTTAGGTTTGGGTTGGTTTTTTTTAACTCATGAAAAAACTTTTTTCCCTTCTAGTTGACACAGCAGTACTTGAACTAATACAGCTCGTTCCTCCAGGTATTGTATCAGTCTCTTCATAAATTATGCAGTTTAATAGGTGAATTTCCACGAGGACATTGCCCATTACAGCACAATCACTTTTTCCAACACACAAACAACATAGAAAGCTCTTCAACAAGTAGTCCTCTGAATGTAAAATGTTAATAGATCAAGAGGATCTCATTCTTGAAAGAGAATGATAACTGAATATTGAAATGTACCCTAGTCAGACTTAGGAAAGTGATAATATTTTAAAAACGGAAAATAAACTGAAATCATCCAGAGCATACTTATTAACTACATCACAATTCACTTGCAAAGAGGCTTTCTGTGAAATTTCAGAGTGCATAATCTTGTTCTCAGAATGACACTTTTTTTCCTTCCATTTTAATGGTGACCACTGGGAAAACTCTTATCCTCACTATAAGTATTACAGGTCTCTTGGGACATCTGAAGATAATAAATAGCGATTTGTCATACTTCTGTTATTGGTTTGTGTGATTATAAAAATCTATTTTAATGAAATTCAAGTGTTCCCATGAATAATGTAAATCTGCATTTTATTGGAAATAAAGTCAAGTTTTAAAGAGGACTCATTTGGAAACTGGGGTGTTAAAAGCACTCTCTGTCACTTGTTCTTAGTACTTTCAAGGAAACAATTGCTTCTCTCAGGTGACTCACCAGACTGTTTACTTGAAGAAAGGTACTGAATGGGGATTTTTTTTTTTTTTTTTGTGGGAGGGTAAAAAATCTTATTTATCTTCAGGGGTCAGATAGGTGTGATACACTTCAGCATAAGCTGACAAGATGGCTACAATAGCACAAGTTAAATTTTTGTATAATATAAATTTAAGGCTTTCCCTCGAAACAAAATATATTTTTTTTTTTTAAAGTAGCAAACCAGGATGTTGGGAAAATCTTGGGGTAGTTATTTTGATACTGCTTGTGTTACTTTCTTGCTGCTACTGTGATATGGAATGATAGTTTTTCATAAGGAATTGGTTGCCATTAAAAAATACTGATTTCTTCCATGGCATGGAAAGGAAAGGAAGAAGAAACTCCTGAAGAGTTGCCTAGAGAAAACTTCTCATATATCTCTTATAAAACAGCTAACACAATCTTCTTTAATTTATTTTACAATCAAACATCAAAATGTAGTTTCATAGTAGATTCTGCACATTGCTGCTGCTGATTTAACTTGATGAGGTTATTTCCTGGAGCGATAGGAGTTTTGGAGCCATGCTGAAAATTTGTAAAAGAGCAACATTTATCCTGGTTTCAGCGTGGCTCTCTGTGTGCGGTGTCTGTGCTATCTGCCTTTGTCCATTTTCCAATTAAAGTATACATTTTCTTTTTAGTAGGAAGAATTCTAGCTACGTATGAAGAAAATACAAGAGATTTCCTGTTCCCTGACCCTAAGCTTACCCGTGGGCACCGTGGTTTAGAGCGTGAGATTTTAATGAAGAGGTCCTCTTCTTTTCCAGTGAGTGAATGTCTGTGGATTGTATTTATGACACAGTCTGTTTCACTGAAGAAACCCCTTGAACTGCTTCAAATGAAAAGCGATTACTTCTGACAGATTTTGCCGTTTTAGGTGTTGAATGTACAAATCCATGGTTGAACTTTGGTGAAAGCATAATCTTTTCTCAAAATGCTTCCAAGGAATTATTTAATGTGGAAAAAGTAAGTTTCCACTTGATTTGCAGTGTGGCACCATGACATGTCTCCATTCAGTTTAATCTGTGGTGCAGCTGGTGTGGTGAAGGGATGCAGGAGAAGAGGGAGATGTCATATAGACTTCATGGCTCTCAACAGATAAACCATGTAACCCTCCTTCTCAGTCTCTGTAGAATTTTTCAGACCATTTTGGAACTGTTTTGGACTATGACAGTCACTACAAATTTACAGTGCTATCCCATCTGACCTGTGGGCCTCCCTGAAGTGCAAGGTTACCACTGAAATAGCAAGTTACTGAAATTTAGTTTAGTGCTGCATGATTGCTTTTATGTTCCCCAACCCGTTTGTTAAGGTCTGTTCAGGTCATTCATACTCATTTAGTAACTTGCCTTTCCTACAGTTTCAAAAAAGCTATGATAAACAACAGATAATTGGCAGAATGAGTGCAATGAATTAATGGTAATTTTCTGGAGATAAGGGCTCAAGTACCTATTAAATGAAAATGAATTCATCTCACACTGGCCTTTCATAAAGTTTGGCTGTTGAATCTTAAGTGTCAGCAGAATAACTCAGGAAGGCTCCTTAATGATGATGGTGACAGTGTGTTTGAGGATTTGTTTTTGTGTAGTCTATTTTGGTTTAGTTTTACTAGTGGATTGGCAGGACATTTGGATTGGGAAGATAGGGACTCAGTTGTCCTGCCTGTTATGATTAGACTAAAAGCACATGGCAGGAGGGAAATGCTGATTAAAGGTCACTGGTATCTTTTAGCTGGTGTAATCCTTCCCCTGCAAGGGCAGCCTGGAAACTGCCCAGTCACTTGCAATTCAAAGTGCTAATTTGGTGTCTAATGCTGTGTTACATTTGAATGCATTAAAACTGTGATTTTGTGCTACAAAACGTATGATTCTGCAGCAGCTTAAACAGCCCCTGCAAAAACAACCATTATTTTTTGGCCACAGCACCTCTTTGAGATGGTTCATCCTATACATGGTAGTGGTGGCTCAGGAGATGCAGTGGAACAGTTTTGTTTTCATGCTGCCTATAGAATAGGTACTTTCCCAGTGTTGAGAAATAAGAGAGAAGTAGTGATAAATGAGATGGTATTCGCTAAATGCTTTTAGATTTTTTGTGAACACAATACAATTAGTTTCTGTAGAAGCAAAGCCACTAGAGAAGTTTGAGGGGTTTTTTGAGGGACCCGGTTCTTTAATACAAAAATGATGTATTTTCCAGTAAAGAGAATGTGCCATGATTTGTGAGCTGTGAGAAGATGTGATCAGAGTAATTTGGATATGTAGCTGAATGATGGCACTGTAGTAAGCTTTAAAAAGCTGATGTAAGACACCAATGTACTTCCGTGTCCTTGGGAACAGCATAAATTAAATCCATCTCTGCCCTGGAACAGGGACTGCAGAAGCACCTGTTGCTCCATTCCATCTCCATTGCAAAAAATACAGTTTAAGAAAGGATTTTGGCATACTGTGACTCCCTTTTCAGCAATAATGCAGAAGATATGTTTGATGGCATTGGAGGGGGAGGCTCCCAAAAGGAATTTGTTCCTCTCCTTGCTTGCTATATGGGATAACTGTGAGAAGATTTTTACCTCCAGAGGAAACGCAGTCTCCAGTGCCTCCGTCTTCCAGTGTTCCCTGAGCTTTACTGACAAGTATCCTCTGCTAACTTTGTCGGCACGAAGCACTGAATGTGAATGATAAGCGAAAGGGAAATGTTAAACAAGGTCGTGAGAACCTTCACATTATTCTTATGCTAGTGAGGCCATGTTCTTCCCACATGAAAAGTTATTTATAGCTAGCTGAGATGCTGAATATTTTTGAGTGGCAGCTGTGCTTCAGTGGCACTTTGATTCCCAATAAATTTGTCCTTTATTAAAAAAATAAAGGTAGCAACAGCGAGGTTACGGTTGTGGAGTTCAGATAGGCAGCGACAAGCAGTGTCTGCTTAACACTGCTAATCTGCCAGTTGGAAGGAATCCCAAGTTGAGAGGATCAGAACTCCTCCAGAAATCTGGCACTTGGCTGATAATGTCTCTGGCTGAATGTCTTATGAGGCTTACAAACTCAATACGCACACAAGACGTGCCTCGAGTTATCTCGCCTGGTCCAGTGTTGCCCAGCTGAGGCTCTTGCTGGCTCTTCTATATGTCTCTGCAACCCTTGCCTTTCAGAATATGTTTATGCCTTGACTGTGGTAGTGACTTCTTACAGATGTTCTTATCTCCGTTCCCCACCCTCATGCAGTATTGGCCATGTTACTTAAAGCAGTTTCTTTTTAGTTATGCTATCTCTCATTAGCATGCCAGTGTAAGACCTTCTGTTATATTCATACATATTTTTTTTAAGCTGCAGAGTTGTACTTACACTCCTTACAGTCAAATGCACATATTAGACTTGTTGTCAAACTTTTCTTCTTCTAAATATCTTTATAGTTTTTCCATGATCAAATTAGTGTCATTCCCATATCATGTCTGTTTAATGACTGGTTCAGCAGTACTGGCAAGCCTGCTCAGGGCTGCAGACACCCCTAAGCCAGAGGCAGAAGAATAGATCCCAAAAACTTTCTGGCTGGATTTTCATTTCCGGATGTCTTTGGGGCTATACAAGAGTTTTTACATAATACTATATTGAATAACCTTCAGCAGTCCTGAGTTTGGGGTCTGTGGAGAACAGAAGAACTCCTCTGATAGATTCTGACTTGTAAGTTAATTTTGGCCTATCCATGCCTGTGTATGCAAGTGCCATCCCTTATTCCCTCTCCACAAACTATTTCTTTGAAGAAACCATGGATTTGTGCTTTTTTTTTTTAGCTAAGAGCATTTAACAATTTTGTAATCATTTTCAGTCTCTGTAAAAGCAGTAGGTGCTCTATTGCTGTGTTTTATAGTAGACTTACTAATTCTGATGTGTCCTTTCTTACATTGTTGATAGCACTTGACAATTCATTAGTAATAAAAATGAGTTGATTAAAGATGATCAGTTTAAAACCTCTTTTAAATGCCATAACTTTGACTTGATTGAATCCTGGACTCTGTTAATTGTTATGACTGAGCTTTCTTGGCATTTTTGTAATTTCATTTCCATAATGTAACCTGTGGCTAGACCATATTCCCTGGTGGGAAATCAGTGTTCAGGCAGGTGGTGGAGGATAGTTTGGTTCAGCGAAAAGACTTCACTCATGAAGTCCCTGCTCATTCTTATGCGCGTGGGACAGTGTCACACACAGACCAGCTCCTTTTCACGTCTCAGTGATTCTGTGTGTTCATGTGCACAAACGCCCATGCACACAGATGCCTCAGGCAGCGTACTCTGTCCGTGTTGAAAGACAGAGTGGAAATTTCTACGGGCACTTGATTCTGTCTTTGCTTCTGCAGAGCTGTAGAGCATGCACCTATATGATTCCCACTTGTTTATAGCATGTGTGTCATTTAGTTCTTTTATGCCTTTTTTTAATGCCGCTGTTTTGGGAAATAATGCCTGTTTTGGGAAATAATGCCTGTGTGTCATAATCCCTGCCCTTCACACCCAGTAAATTTTGTATGAGTTACCCAATTCTAGCTGAATTTAACAGGAAATAGAGCCTCTGAGGTATTATGTTCCTGGCCATGGCTGCAGTGAAAGAAGGTGAGTGGAATAGAAACTCTTGGCCACGTAAAAAGGGAGGGACCTGCTGGCCATGAGTATGTGTGTGCTGTGATTGTCCTGGAGGCCCAGTTGGACTCCACTGATTCCAAATTGGTCAAAGTTGGGCTGCCACATGGGCAAGAGGGTGTTGAGAAGAGGTGGAACGTGGTTACCGACCAAGGGAGACAGGATGCTCTAGTGATTACAGAATGAAGGGTATTCTTAGTCCTACTGTTGCAAATGAATAGTTATTTACAGTGTGATTGACTAATTAAACAAAGTGCTTTTACAAAAAAGGGTGACCCAGCTGAGACTATTCATAAGTTTACAAAGTTAGCATTATTGAAACTTCTAGAGCATGACTGAAATTTTTATTGATGCTGTATAGCAAGGGCATGAAAAATCTTTAAAAATGCTTTTGACCAAAAAAAAAGTATTGAAATAAAAGTCAGACCTTAATTGTTGTACAAAAGCAGTATAATCATCTGTAATTGAATTGTCAGAAATGCAAATGTTAGCATCTTGACATTTACCATTGCTGTTCTGTCTTTCCTAATTATCTTTATTAAAGACCGAAAATAACAAAGGAAATAGCTTAAAATTAGGAATAGTTTGTTACATTAGGTGACATTTACCTCTTTGATACCCTTTATCTTGAGTTGGAGCTTGATGTTCAATTATTGTCTCTCTTCTAGGGAATTGCACCAAAATTGAGATTTTCCACAATCTCCCTTATTGCAGAAAGTCTGTTGAGCTCAGGAAGGAGTCACATACAGGTTAGCATAATTTAATTGTTTGCAATTTAATTTCCAGATTTAATATTGATAGCCTTGCTTCCAATTTTTGCATGTGCTGCTCACTTCAAACTTTTCTCATTCTTTTGTTGTGGTTAAAGGAGTTATCATGGGTGCTTGACAACTTGATTAAATTTTTAATCAAGTATGAGTAAAGAGTGAGTTTGGTGCATGACAGTAAATGCTGAGAGTTCCTTGAATCTGAAACAATTATCAGCGGCTGTGTTCTGTGATCAGCTGAAGTGTCAGTCCCTGCTGTATTTGTAGGTGGGAAGATGCCTTGTCACCTTTTGTTACTGACACTTAAAATTAAGGACAGTGAAAACTAGGTGAAGTCAGAGAGGGTACATTATTAAAACCAAACCAATTAATTTAATTGTTTTCCAAAACTATATCATTAACAGTCATGGAAATGAAGATTTTTTTTTTGAAAAGGCGATCACGTATTTTAATCTGGAAATGCTTCTGAAACAAGTAAAGTTAAAGGTGACGAAGCACTCTTCTCTGGTCTCACAGATTGGAATTTTGGTTTGGTTTCCTGGCACAAGCTGTCATGTAAAGTTACTCTGACATCCTCCATTTTTTTGCCATATTATTGAAAAATGGTGCAGCATCATTAAAATGGAATGGTTGTCAGAAAAGTTTGCGTGCAAAGGCACTTAGGTGAACTTGACCTGTTTGTGGTATTGCTAACAAGTCCACTGAGAAGTTTCTTCCAAATTTAGCAAATGAAATGTATTGAGACAGAAAAGAATTAAAAAATCAGTGAAAATTGTCATTGTCAGAAAAAACAGCTTCTGTGAAGGTGACTTGAATAAGGGCAGTTTGATTTAAAATTTAGGATATCCATAAAAGTATCTAATACGTTATGAATGGCATATCAGATTTGCTTGTGTTGTAGCGATGATTTAGTTTCACAGCTGGTGTGAGCCAGAAGCAGCACAACCTACTTCTGATGAAAGTGAAATTAATCTTAAAGAATTAGGTCTGGTTTTGTGTGGGCCAGTTCCATACTCTGTCTCACTATCAGTTGCACAAGTGGTAGTTCAGTCTGTGTGATCCCAAATTCAGACTATGTTGATGCAAGACAAAGACACAACCTCAGCTTCACTCATTGTTGGGTGTAGAGAACTGAGATCTTTGGAGGATGGTCTTAAAAATTTTGGGGTTATTTTTTGGTAGGGGGGGAGTATTTTTTCTTGACTAAACTTTACTTCTTGATTGTAACTCCTTAAAGAAACTAGTAAAAATCACCATGGTCCAAGAAAATATGAATTTCAGATAATGTAGTGACACTTCTTTAGGCAACTCTATATGGATATAATTTAAACTATTAAATAGGTTTCTATTTCAATTTATATATTTTAGTTTAGACAGTAAGAATTTTAAAAGGTTAATATAAAGTTTAAACAGATGGAAGCACACTTCAAATCTGTGTTTGTCCAATTCAGGTAAAGTTTGTGCAAAATACACTTGTGATACAATTCAGTTTAATTTTTTACAGTCTCTGTACACTAACTATGAGAAAGCTAATTGAGTAAGTATCACTTAGCATCTAACATGTAGTAATGTGTGCTTTAACCTTCTGGTTTCAGAGAAAATTATAAACACGTTGGTTTTTAAATTGCTGTTTGATTATAGTTCTGTGAGGGGAACTTCAGATGACATGGCAGCTATTTCTGTTGAAATATTAGTTCCTTGTTTGCGCTGTGTTCGGTGATCTTTGTCCTACAACGCCTGTCAAATCAGATAATTTCTCTTCTTCACTTTAGGGTGGTTTGAATGGGGTACATCATTCAACCCCAAATGGAAAATTGCACACAAAGTTGCTGAAGAAAAACACTCTTTCACCTGAGAGAAGCAGGCACAGCTTGGCGATCAAGAACTATGAGCAGCCCACAATAGCTTCCAAATCCCGCTCTCCGTCCCCGTACACCAACAGGCGGATGTGTGAGCTCTCAGAAGAAGCCAGGCAGCGCCTGGCCCATTTAAACCTGGGGCCTCATGAATTCAGAAGGGAAACCGATAAACCTCCGTTTGTAGTGAGGCGGGTTTGTATTCGCTCCAAAGTGCTCCCAGCTTAAGCTCAGATCAAATGTTGTTCTTTCGCTAAATGCCGCTCCAAAAATTCATTCAGCTCTTGGTTTAGATGGATAATTTTTCTCTCCCTTAACAGTCTGTCACATAGTGATTTAAATGTAAAATTAACTAAAATAAAATTTCTTTTATCTGCTTTAGCAACAGACAAAGATCAAATTCTTTCCTGAATATCTTGGTTAAATTCTCTGAGGCCCCATTTCTTTTCTTCCAGTGCACTAGACAGGATAATAGGTGTATAAATTCAGCTTGCAAGTAATTGATATTAGTATTAAAAATTCCTGAATAAGACTTTAAAGAAAGAGTGTCTAGTCACATTATGAACACTTACACTTTCTCTCTTTCAACTTTATGTTGGCATCCTGTGATCTTTGAAGCACTTCCCTTGCTCAGAGCTACATCTCAAACACTCTGACTTAGAGTTCATAACATAGGGACTTTTTGCCATACATGAAAATTTGTTCTGAAATTAGGTACTTATTGAAAGAAATTGTGTGTAAGAGGTTTAAAATGAAGGGCCTACATTGCCCAGCCACTTGGAGGATTATATACTTATTTTTTTCCCCTCTTACTTTTTCTTCTGATTGCAACAATCCTTTGTTTTTAGTAAACCACTTTGAATGTGTAGGGGCAGAAATGGGATTGTTCTTATTCTGTGCTATGACATTATGATTTGTATACTATTTTGGACATTGTCCCAGGCAGCGAGATAATCTATTGTTTAATTTGTTTTCTTCTCACTCTATCTTTTTT
>JAYRBT010000005.1:7750198-7784970 GCA_036023395.1 Myiotriccus ornatus
TGTACAAAAAGGGAAAAAGCCTCTCTCTTAATTTAGCATATCATGACTGTCATGGCCTTTCTAGACTGAGAATGCTCTTTTTAGGGCATCTTTACTGTTGAGGACTCTTTTGGCCTGGAGACTTTGTGTTGCACGAAGATTAAAACTGATTATGCCAAATGTAACTTCCTTAATTAGACAGAGATTCAGATCTCTCTTGGTGAGATCTGAGCTGTTTCGAATAAATATGAGACACCAAGAATTGTTTAAAAAGACTGCAGACATTACAGATGAAGGATAAACTATCTGCTTCTGCTTTTTTTTTTTTTTTTTTTTTAGGCAATAGGATATTCAGAGTTTTCTAGACCTTTCTAGCACTGTTTTGGTTTATGAACAGTAATGCTAATAATACACACTAGCAAAGTGTTACGAAAATAGTTTTAAATAGTACTTAACGAAGAATAAAATATTTTAGAAAGTGCTAGATTTGGTCTTATGAACAAAACCAGAAAAAATAGCAATTGACACATTTGATACTGAATATTTTAACAGTATTTCTGCTTCAGGTTGAACTAACAAGTCCTGGTGTTAAACTTCATACCTGGTGTTCCATGCGAGAAAGCGCAGGAGGAGCCTGGGCCAAGGCAGACCATGGTCAGTATTTCCTGCTATAGATCTCATCAGTGCTTTTGATTTCTGCATTAGGTTATTTTGTGTGTGTGGGGGGGGTATTTATTATAAATAAGTCAGTCTATAATGGACAAAAAGCTGTTAGTTCTTCCTAGGAATAGGAAAAATACTGAATAAACCACTGCTTCATAGGGTGCCCTTGAATAATCATTTACCTCCTGAAGCTTGGAATAGAGTTCTACATGGCATGAAAACAGGAGCAGAGAATACCAAAGCCCAGGCGAGTGCTGTTTCACTCCACTTGTTTTGTTGAGCGGGATAGTGGAGCACATCAACACCACAGTTTGTGGGTGTGTTGATCAGGCCTGGAGTATTGATTATTTTGAAGTTCAAGGGCCCTGTTTCTTCAAAAATGAATAATGTTTATTTCAGCAGTATTTGCAAGCAGTGAGATCAGTGACTTACCATTATTAATGAGCATCCAGGATGTGCTACAATATCTGCTTCAGCATTCTTTGGTATCAGTAAATGAGGGTTTAATAAAAGTGTGGGACCAGAAATTTAAGGAAGTGCCCTAAAACTTGATTTTATTGCATGTGTCTGACAGTATGAGAATTTTAATGAGTCTCATCAGTATTTGTTTATGTTTGCTCTGCCTCATTTTTATTGCATTTCCTCACTAATTATAAATTGTTATACATCAAATCATTATGAACAGGTTATTTTACATTTGTTCTGTGTCGTAGCACTGGGTGCTGGATTGTAAAGGTTTCCTATTCCCTTTGGGAATAGGCTGACCAGTCTGTGATCTCTGGGTAATGTAACAGACCTATTATCATCTGATACCACTGCATACTTGTACACTGAGTTGGTGGTTTCTGGCCACTAGTTAGGAGACTGAAATCTACCTCAGTCTTAATATCCAGAGGATTTACTGATCACCTTCCTGTGTCTTGAGGCTTGTCTGTAACTTCTGAAAAAAACAGATTCCTGGGATTAGAACAGATTAGACAGAACTGTACTGTCTTAATACAGACAGTACAGTTTAGTCCTGTTCTGTTTTTCCTGGGTCACAATGTGAGGCTTGTTCAGTACAAACTGATATAACAGATCAAGAAGGGAGACATAATTTAATGTCAGTCCCCCAGGGTTGAGGTTTGTCAGTCCCCCAGGGTTGAGGCATATTGACAATGGTGAAAAATCCTAACCCAGTATGGACCTAAGAGTTTCCCAGTGTAAGTTTCCGTGGGCTTCATACTGGTGTCTGTGGGTCAGTGGCGAGGGAAGGCATGCAAAGGTGAAGGAGGAGCGAGAGTTGGTCATGAGGAAGCTTGTTCAGAGAGGATTAGTAAGGTAGAATAATGTACATGAGAATTCTGGGGAATGGTAGAGCTTGATTTGATATTGATTTAGGCAATGAATAGCATAACAAAATGTGCCACTTCTGTCTATGCAAAAGATGGTGCATACCCTGACTGATTGTTGTAAACATTGTATTCCATAAAACGTGAAGTCATGGTTTTCAGCTAAAGAAGGTGATTTCCTGAAAGATACTGAGGAGACCATTTAGAATTTCACAGTGTATAATAATAATAAATTGCTTTAGTTCTCTTTGGGAGGAGAGGTAAGATGCTTTATAAAAGCTTTCATAAAATTTAGGACATTCAAATTTCTTTTTAATTTCTTCTGACGTGCACCTTTTTTCTTTCTCCAGATCCTTCTCCTCTCGGCAGCTACAGACCCAAGAAAGCTGAAGTGAGTACTATGAAGAGCTGTTGGTAACATGATGTTTTTTGGGGAAGCTCTGAGCTTCCTAATACTTCTTGGATTGTCTTGCATATCTATTTCAGTATCAAAAGCAAGAAAAAGGACATTTTAAACTGATCTAACCCAGTTAAGGCTGATAAATTATTTACAAACAGTAAAGGGAAACTTATCACTCTGTAAAGGTGCTCATGCCTGGAGGCACAGAACTTGGTTTTCCTTGGCATTAAGTCTTGCAACAAGGCCATAGAGGAGTCTTTAGATGCACTTTGGATTTGCCTTCCCAGTCGTTCTGAGAGTATTATGCCTTCTGGAATTATATGGAAAGGTAGCACTGGTAGAACTGGCAAGCCGATTGTGTTATTTCTCATCCTTTCTTTTTCAGATTTTAGTTTTTTTGTATATTAGAAGGATCTGAAGGTCAATGCCAGGGTTCTTTTGGGTTTTGGTGGGTTTTATTCTTTACATCCTCATTTAGTTGGGTTTTTTGCCTGTGTTCCTGAAGTACTGTAAAAATTGTGGGTTTAGGCATTTAATTATGTGTGCCCTATTAGATTTCCTAATGACTGGGAAAAGTGATGATAACAGGGAAGAGGAAAGAAGAGGAATTGTAGGGATAAACCTTAATATATGTTAAATGCACTTTTGTTACCAAGGATTACTAAGTTTTGTGTACCATGAGAATCTAATATGTTATGCCACTTCTGGATTGTTCAGTGGCTGTGAATGAGAAACAGTAAACAAAATAGAGAATTTCTACTAAATATGCTAAATATCTCTTCCTTTTTTTTATTTTAAGGTCACGTTATCAACCCATCCCTTTGCCCCTCTCCACCTCCTTTGCCACCCAGTGGGAAAGTAGATTTTAGGAGCAGTCATTGGAGAATGCAGAAGATAGCTGAGCTACAGGTTAATTCATCATGTTCTTGATGCCACCAATCACTTGTGATTCTCACAAAACCAGGTTTAAAGAGAATGTATCTTTCTCTTGACAGAAATATAATATAGCTTTGTTTTAGAGGAGCTGTTTCCTAGAGTTGAGAAAAAAAAGCCCTGCAGCCTGGAAAGAGCTAATGAATAACCTTATTAGTGTTGGTCTGGTTTTAGTTTTTTTCCTCAGCTTTGTGAAAGTGCTCCTGTAAAAGTCCCCATGCCAGGGAAAAGGGGGGTAATCCATGGCAGCATTGTAGTGGTGTGTTTCAGGTTAAGAGGAACTATGAAAGGATTAACTAGTGTAGTGAAGAGTGAGTAGAAGATGAATAGATGGGCCTGAGTCTTCCCTTGAGGAACAGCAAATTATGAGAAAAAAAAAGTCTTGAGAACGACAGATCCCAGAGTGAGGAGGAGTCCCAGGTTTGGGTTGTTCAGACTCTCAGGCATTATTCTGAATCTGTGATTCCTGGGAAGGGTAAGCCTTTAAACTCTGCAGTCAGAAAAGGTGGTAAAAAGGCTGTTACGGTAGACTTTGCCATAAGATGGTGTGTTAGTTACCAACAGATTCCTCTGACACTTGTCGATTACTTTAGACTAGGGCTCTTTGTATGAAATGAGGGTTCTTGTTCTTTCCCCAGCAGACAGGTATTCCTGAATGTATGTACAACCTTTTGGGTTGAGAAATAAAACCACAAAAACTGAACATCTTGGTACTCAGAATAAATTTCAGTCTGGTGGGGTATTTTTCAGGCAAAATCTGCTCGTAGAGAAGACTTGGACAGTTCTGTTGTTTGCAATGAGGGCGAGCTCTCAGATCCACCCAACAGACAGTCCCACTCTGCCGGTTCATTAGAGCATTCAGCACCTCCAGCATTTCAGAAGCATTCCCTGAGTTCTGTGCTGCATCGATCTTCTCTAAGGGAAAGGTAATGACCTGGTTTTGTTTATGAAATTCTGGAATTGTTAATGCGAACAGATGATAACAGTACTTGCATGACTGTAGTTTGCATGTGTGGAGCTGTGTGGGCTGAAGGGACTGAAAAATCATCTGCAATAATGATGTTGTTTGACTTTTCCTTGGGTGCTGTGTTTGCCATCACCTCTCTGCCTAACGATTACAATCCTAATAATATGGCAGGGAAAATCTCTGAAACAATGACACCCCAGATTTCATGCTGCCAGTGTCCATCTGAAACAGAGAATACTCAAATCATCACTGTTTCAGAGGCAATTAGAATCTCAGGAATGTAAATACAGATACATGTCAAGTAGGTTTTACAGGAGGTACTTGGAAACCTTTTTCCCTTCTGACTTAAGGCTAGTGTTTGTAAAGATGTAATCGTGGCTGTGCTGTACTCAGAGTGTGACTAGGTGCATAACATGCTTGGGCAGCTTTAATCTACTCAGTGTATTATTTTCCAATCTTTTTGCTTTATTGACACCCTAAGATTTTGTTTTGTTTGAATTGAAGTGTGGGCCTCTGCAGCAATTGTGTATATATTAATTGCTGTATTTAAATTACTTTTCTTAGTAGTCTCCACTGAACCCAGTGGGACTGAGTTGGAGACAGTTTCTAATACCCTTTAGTTCAGTGGATTTCCATCCCTGGATTAATATTTTGGGCACACTTCACAGCTTCAGTGTTTTATGAGGGTGGAATGGAAGAATTATCGAAAAGCAACAGATGGTTTAATGCTTAAACCCTCCAGTCCTTCAAGAAGAGTATTCCCTACCTCCTGCTGAGTAGAAGGTGTACTTGGTGCTTCTCATGTACATTCAGTTAGAAAGTTGTAGGTTGGCTTTGTGGGAGCAGAAAAACTATGTACAAAGCTGGGCCTGAGTAACCAAATACAGAAAATAATTGGGAGAAACTAAGGATTAAACTGATGTCCTGTCCTAAATGCTGAAGATGTACGTTGATGGCTGGTTCATTCTCTGTTTGATCCCTGTTGCCATTGGTACCCCAGGTAGTCGATGCTTGCAGGGTGCATTTTACAGCCTCCACACAGCCTAGTGCTTGTTTTCAAAATAGAAAAACTGTCTCAGTTTTTTCTTTAAAAAGAAAAATGACAGATGGCAGGTGGGGACTGAATTTTTAATACTCACAAAGATCAAGTTGGTGTTTTAACATCTTCCTCTGCTTGAAAACTTGTTTGTTAGTTGTTCTCTGTAATAGCATATCTTGAGAAGTGTTTTGCGGAGATTAGGATGTATCTGGGGTTTGGAGGAGGTTTCTTTGTCATCTTGTCTGCCTCCCCACTCTCTTCTGACAATGTTTGTGCATTAGTTACCCATATCTGGGGAAGAGATACTGTCATGGTGACTTTTTTATCCTTTTTTTTTCAGCTGGACTCCTTTTGGAGGAGTTGGGGCTGAATTATATACACATTTTATTTAAAACTGATGGGGTGCCTTCTGTTGATAGCAGGAAATTCTTGTGTGTCATGAGCTGCTGTTACATGCATAGTAATTTAGTCTTCTGCAAGCTAATCTTGAACTTGTCTGAATGTTCTTGCTTTTTCTCTTTATGAGCCCCTCTCCAGAAGAGATTTCTGATCTTGTAGAATTATGTTTTTTCTTATTATTAGAACAAATGTTCTCAGCTCTTCAGAGCTGTAACATCTCTTTATGTAGAAGATGTAACCGTTTACTTCTGTCATCAGACAAAAAATTCCAAATGAGAAATAAAGGGCACAGTCTAAAAAATTTGATCTCTGTTTCATGCTGCTGAGATAAGTGGTTTTAGCTGATTGTGTATTGAGAGTTATACTTGGAATGACAAACGTGGTTCAGAGGTCAGTGTTTGGAAATGCATGCAAACACTGCTGTTCAGGTCATGGAAATACAGGGAAAATCAGCAGTACTGAAAGTGTATCAGTGTTAGTGTAATTGAAAGAATATGGAGCCTTATCTCACAGCATTTGGTGTTTATTTCCTCAGTTTTATTTTGAATTACAAAGACAAATTGCTTTGCATATGCAGGCTATTTTTTTTTTAATGCTAGTCAATCCACAGTCAATATGAAACTTGACTCCCCACCTTGGCCTTTAGTTCCCTCTTTTCCCTTTCTTTTTCTAAAAAGTATTGTGAAGTGATGTCTGCCTTAGGAGTACTTCCCAGAGCCCTGCTGTGTAGTTGTTAAGCCACTGCAATACTTTTCAGTGGTACAGAAATTGGGGTCCCCTGAACCCTTTCGTATCCTTTCTGGCAGTTTCCACTCGCTTTCTGTGAGCCTGCCAGAGACACCACAAATCAGTCCTCTTCACTTTTCCCACTGGGTTTGAGACAGAAGCAGAACTGATTTACTACTGAACCAGACAGCAAAGTTTTGCATATTTATTTTTCATACTTTCGTTTTACATTTTTCATTATTTACATCACTTAAGGAAAGCATTTGCTGATGCTGAAAGCTGACACTCAGCAGAATGATGTGGCCATACAACCAGAGGTCCTCTCCAACCCCGAACATTCTGTGATTCTGTGGGTTTTGGATTGTAGCTCCTGTGCAGACCAGTGGCACATACACACCCTGGAGTTCCTGCCCACGGTGTGTGACCAGCAGTGTGTCAAGGCAGGTGACTTGCCCCCCAGTCTGGTTGGCTGTGCAGAGATCAGTGGCCTCTTGTGCAGAGATGAATGCTTTGGGAAAGAGCATTAGTACTCTGTTGTCTCAGTGCTGCTCCAGGAGAGCAACATTGGAGTCCAGTCCTTGCTTTCATGGTGCACATCCCTCCTCATGCGCTCCTAGAAGATGGTGTTTTTCTTGGGGACTTCCAAGCTGAGCCTTCCTTGCAGCACTGAAACCTGCAGCAAAGTACCTTTCATAAAGGAAAGGAGAAATAGTGAGATGGATTCTGTAAGGTCAAGAAGTCCTTTGAACAGAGCTGTGTGCTGGCACAAGAGAAATCCTTTTCTCAAGAGACCACAACAATCATAGGAGTATTTGACTGTTTCTGTTATGTGAGAGGCAAAGCTACTTCTCATGCATTTGGGATCAAAGGATTCTTTTTCCTACTCTGGAAAGAGCACGCTTTTGCTTTTGTTTCCAGAGTGAAGTGCAGCTTGATGTCTTTTTTCATGTTCTCCTGGTTATGCTGCTGCTGTGTGATCTTACCTACTATAAAATCTAACAAAAGCCTAAGTTTTCTTTGAAGTGAGAGAGAGGTTAACTGTCTGGATCAGATGCCCTTCTGTAATATTCCTCTATTGTTTAACTACCATATTTTTATAATATCTTTTTCCAAGTACTAGGGAAAGAGCAGCATGAATTTAGATATTGCTAATGATAGATATAATGATAGATAATAGATATTAATGAAATACTAGATCCTACACAAAGTCCTTGAAAATTCCAGTTATCAGAATCTTTTGCTTCAGTGATCTTGAAATGTGTCATGCCAGGATCTTGGGGGTTAGTTTTGTTGCACAGCAAAATCCAGACACTGGTAGTTCACCTTTAGAGAGTGGCAAGCATCCTAAGACAGAGTTTGCTTCTGTGAGAATGTATGTTTTGAGTGCTGAGAACTTTCTACTACAAAGTAGAACACTGAAAAATATTGCAGACGTTTTAGGAAAAAAGGTTGCTCTGGGGAGAGGCTGCAAACCAGGTTTCCTGTCTATTTCTAGCCATTTAAAAGTCATTATTTCTGATTTTTGGAATTCAGTTTGGTAGGAAGGTTGTCCTTATATGGTTTGTGTTTATCAATCTCACCTCTTGGGGAAATTTACTTATTTTGTGTTCTTTAAGTTAACTTCTGGAATCAACACTTGAAAATCAGTTATTTCATACTATATTCTGCAAAACTGAGCAGTACCCGAGCCTTGTTTCATATTTTTGACCAACATCTGTACTATTTGTCATCTTCATTGGTTGGTTTTGCTGCAGCAGTAAGTAAATTCAAAATTGATTGCTGTCAAAGGCATTTTGTGTATAAATTAATAAATTCAGAGAAGATAGAAGGTAATGGAAAAGCTTCCAAAGAGCATAAGGAGGTGCAGCCAATTTGTGACATGCTAATGATTTAGTACCAGAATGGCTTCAACCTTTTGGGGGCAGCTGCTCAGCTGGAGTATTGACTTTCATTGAACTCTCGGAAGCTGTCTGCCATTTAAGTTTCACTTTTTCCATGAAGATGATGTATAAGGGCTAGATATGGAGAGAAAAGAAAGCATTTACTAATTTAAGAACTCAGCACTGAACGTGTCACTAAGACTTCAAGGCCCAATTGTAAAACAGGGCTTTTGGAAGTAAGAAAAACTACATAGAAAACGTGGGAAATGTTTACCTTTTTTTTTAATTTCTTACTGAAGAGAGAGAGAACAAATTGGTACACAGCTAAACTGTCAACTTCTGCTTCCAGATACTTAGGCTTCTGTGCTTTGATTTAAGGCCTTGTCTGTGTGTAGTTGTTTCTGCTCCACAGTAGTGTTGTGCCATTGTGAAAGCAGCCTCCCTCCTCCACTGCAAATATTGTGACAGTGTAGGGGGGTTTGTGTTGGTATAACTTCATTACAATTCAGGCTGGTATATACCAAGATAGTCTCTAAAGCACTTCAGAGCTGCATCTGCACTAAGGTTCATAGCCATTGGTCATTTTAAGAAAAAGCAAAACAAAACTGTGTCCTTGTTTAGGCTGCCCAGAAAAACTCTTTAAATGTAGCCCAGCTTTTCTACTGTGCCTCCATACAGGCTAGTATACACTGCAAACTAAGTCCATTATACTGAATCACCACTTCATGTCCTCTTAAATGAGAATAAAGCGACTTCTTTCCTTACTGTGAATGCTGAATAAATGCCTGGACAGGTACAAAATCTGGGAGAGGTGTGGTTTGTTTTTTTTTTATTTCAGAATTAAGTATATATGGTTTTGTTGAGACTCTCTGCTGTTCCATGTGTAAGTTGTTGCAGACCGTGGGTTTTCTCAGGAGCTTTAAGAGCTCTTTCTCCCTCTTCCCCCCAATTACAGTAGCGTTCTCTCCATTTGTGAACCTGGTACTACAGGACTTCATTGATTTCCGTCCTCTGATAGTTTGTCCTTGCATGTGGTTTTGCTCAGCATGAAGTCTGTGTCTTTGAAGCTGATGAATTCTTCGTGGAAGCCACATGCACCGAACTGTTCACAGGGCGGGGAGGTGCGATGGTGGGGAAGGGGTCACGGTAGGCATTGCAAATGTTCTGCAGCAAGGCTTTTGCATTAATTCTGCTGATATGAAATGTATTAGTATCTCCTGCTGAAATGTGATATTAACGTTTTTGCCGTGTGCAAGTGGATGATTGGATTGTCTGACATTTAAAAATTCCTATTTATTACAGCTCTCGAGTTTGCAAGCTGCTGTTTGAGTAGAGTACATGGCTGGATGTATCGTGTTTGTATTTCTAATGGAGTATTTCATCCTAATGGATAAAATTATACATGAAAATAATCTTTAGCACAAAATCTACACTGTCTGCCTGGTTTCTTTTCTTTTTTTTCATCATGGTAGATTTTGTCTGTATGACCTTAAAAAAAATCCTTATCTCATAAAAGAAAATAAATGCCTTTAGTCACATTACAAGGGAAAATGGTTCTGTTTCCTTGATCAGATTCAACACAACATCTTTGAAATTAATCTTGAAAAGTTCTCTGATTGATCTGGCTTTTTCTAGGTCACTGAGCTATATTTCCAAAGTGTTTATACAATCTATTGGAATCAATAAACAATTTAAACTGATGTAACTGCAGAATGTTTGCAAGTCCCAGGGAAAATTGAAAGTATGACAAAGAATACAGCTGTAGAAGTTTATTTCGTTTATCAGGACAAACAGTCATTGAAATGAAATGCCTTTCCTTTCAGCACTGCAATATGGTAGTGACACCTTAATCACATAAATAAGTAGCTAGTCATTTTAAAGAGTCGTTACTGGTGATTTTGGGCAAATGGAATCCCTTTATTTATACTCCAAGAAGCTGTGCTATAAAGCCTGGTTTATAAAGTATTTCCAGTAGGAGAGTTAGAATATCATAAAAAGGTTTCACTTCAGATTATAGTTGTTCCATTTCAGGCATGATTTTATTTTAGTTTGTGTTTCGGTTGGTGTAAATATTAACAATAAACGTGGATGAGACTCTATAGTTGTTACTAAAGTTAGACAATAAAAATACTAGAAAAGCTAATTAAAAAGAAGCTGATACCGTTTTTAATCACACTTAAGCTTTTGATTTTTTTTTTTTTTGGTAAGTGAAGTTTGGGGTCTGTGTGAGTGGCCAACGTTTGTTATACCACAGCGCACACTAGTGGATTGATCAATAAAATCACCTGGAGAAAGAAATTTAATAGTTCTTGAATTAAGTACTTAAATCTTCTTCTTCTTGCAGACATGGCCATGTATTTTCTAACTGAATACAATAGCTGGCTGGGTTTTCTTTTACATTACAGGTAAATAGGTTTACCTCCAAGGGTATTTGTAAATTTACAGTTAATAACAATGATCTGAAATCTTACATATGAATTTCATAAAATTTATTTCCCAAAGGCAGTATATTCCAACTTCTCAGAGCCAGCAAACTGAATGTTGGAAGAACAGCAGCTGCTGTATAAATAAGAGAAAATGCCATGACTTCATGGGTCTATCTTTTATTTGTCAAATGGGAAATGACTCACTCTTACTGCATCTAGGATGCAGATTTTTAAACATGCATTTCAGAAGTCCTTTAATATCAGTAAATGCTGTAAATCCTAATGGGAAGTCATAAGCTGACAATAATACCACTCCTGCCCCTTTCCTTTACCTCTGTTCTTTTTTAAAAAAAAATTAAAAAGAAAATGTTTTTTCCAAAGCACAGGTGGTGATAGAGCACATGCATTGTAATGCAGAACATCAAACTGGGTTTGACTGCACTGGGGAAATGAATGTTCCTGCCTGCTTAAGGGACTCACACTTCTGTTTCTTTAAAGGCTGTGCTTTTCTCCTCTTCACAAAATCCACAAACCATTTTACTTTCGTTTAGAAAAAGTTGCGTGAGGTCTTTCAGTGCAACAAATCACTGGATTCCAGTATGCAAAAGAATTGTGCAGTGTGGATTTGCCATACATGCTCTTGGGCTTGAAATTAATTGTAAATGCTCAGGATGCCAATACGAGTGTTATGGCCAGTCTTGTGAAGATTCTTGCCTGTAATGATCCAAATATAACTGTTAAAATCATTAGAAATATGGAAATACATCCCCCAATGGATTATATGTTTTATCCTTTCAATATTGTGTCATTTCTTGGCACCCGTACTTGAAGAAAAATTGAAGCATTAACAAATAGATTATTTGATTTAAGGACATTCACAGATAAGCTGAAAATAGTGGGGCTGTTTAGAACCAAGAGATATTTTTGAAAGATAAGCAACAATAAGTGCATCTAAATAAGTTGATTAAGATAGAAGAAAATAGAAGAAAGATACTCAAAAGCAGAGAACTGGTCATTTTCTACTTATATTTCAGTCTGCCTCTCTCGTAGAAGGGATGATCAAAAAGATTGCAAAGAGTTCCCTGCCCATCCTGTAACCTTCAAGGCAGCCTGGCTCTTCCCATTTTCAGGATCCTGCTTCCATTATTTTTAACATTGCAAGGCTACTGTTTTGTACTGAAGCTTTCTGTGTGTACTTGGTTTGTTCTTTTTGGAAGGAGCTTCAGCTGCGTTGAAATTTCTGGAGGTTTGGTGAAGGTGAACTGAGCCAGGCACGATCAGACTGGGGATTTGAGAGTGATAGACTGGATAACACAGGGAATGTGATAAACTGGAGAGAAGACGGCAGGAGGACTTGCAGTCCCAGTCCCACAAACCCGCTCAGAGCCCACTGAGGAATCTCAGGGTTCAGAATCCCGATGTTTCTCCCGTGCATTAAATTTGTGAAGGCAGCTGTCAAAGCACTGTCGCTGTTCCTGGTGCTCCTGATCCACCCAGGGTATGGCAGCTCTGCCCTGCTGTGGGCTGCTGTTCCATGAGTTGGGATTGCAGTGGCATGGCTTTGCCAGCTCACAGCTTGCCCAGTGACCCCCGTTCGTATGATGATACCATATCATGAGTTTTTATTTTCTTGGTGCAAAGTCAAGTTCTCAGAGGTTAGGAAACACTGAAATGAAGGGGCACAGTCTTCATTTGGCACCCAGTTTCTATCCACTGTGATGAAACTGAGTAAGTAAACATTTTATAACTTTTCCCAAATAATTCTCTCCTTATATTGATGTCCCTTTCTTAAAAAATACATTTTTTTAATGTACTAACACGTGGTTGGTGTGTAAATAATTCTATTCTTAAAATCTTATTTGCCTCCCTTAACACACTGAGTTGATATGAAATTTCTGGCAATTTCTGAACTTCCTGAGAAGGATGAGGGTTTTTTTTTTAGTAAAATGGCAAAAAAATGTGATCCGAAACATAAAAGGGTAAAATCTAAAAGTAGCTGTTAGTTTCAAGTTACTCATACCAAGCAGGCAACCTGGGTTTTAATGTAAAAAAGCAACTGAAAATGCAGTTCCTCTTATGAAATATAGACTTTGAATTTGCAGTTCTCTAACTGCATGTGTTTTCCAATTTGCACACGTCAGGGTTATCTTCCTGTTGATTTTTTCCAGTGAAAAGAATTTCATGTGTGCAATAATTCCTTTAAAGAGAGGAAAATGAAATCTGATCACTGGGAATATTATAGCTTTGCTATTCTGTAGGGACAATATTCAAGTTACAAAATGATCAACATTTTCCGTGTTTTGCATCTTCTGTTGGTGTTGTGGCTGCATACTGTTTATACAGTGCTTTGAAATGTTTCTTTTCTTGTACCCCTGAGGAGAAAAAGAATCAAATCTAAACACTGTGCATGTTCCAAGTAGGAGGAGGTAATACATGCTTCATAATTACACCAAAAAAAAGAAAAAAAAAAGAAAAAAAAAGAAAAATATTTCTTCTCTTTGTTTTTCTTCTTGCAGGTTTAGCTCTGGTTGGCCTTCACCAGCAAATGGAGATGAGATCCATAAAAGAGTGAAAAATATTTTAAGGACACACAGTGCTAAGCAGCGCCTAATATTTGTAAGTAAGACTGCAAACACAAGCCTTTCTTTTCTCCAAAATGGCTGAGGAAGAAAACTGTGCCTACAGTCCTGGGTTTATTATAATGTTGTCCTTTGAGACAGCCTTGATTGTAGAAATACGGATTTGGTGTGTGAGCTGGACTGTTCCACACTGATTTCAGTAGCCTCCTTATGTGTAGCCTTTATGGGCAACTGGTAGCTCTCATGGGTTACTGAGGACAATTACATTTGGGTTGGTTTTTTTTTTTAATCTGGTTCTCCACTTCCAATTTAAGCAAAAAATATGTTACAGATGTGTAGAACATCAAGGTTAAACCTGTTGTGCAGCTGCACATCAGCAGCTGCTTGTATCCAGCTGTTTATAGAGCTAATATTATTCTTCAGGTGTTTGGTTTTTTCCCCTAATTACCTGGCTTTCAATGAACAGAGCTCTTCATCTAATGAGATTACGCCTGGGATCAGAATATTTTGTCCTTGATGAAATTTTGAAGTGTGGTTTAAGACAGACAAAACCTTTTCCTGTTGTGATTTTTGAGAAACGAGGTTGTGGCACAGCACAAGCCAAAGCATTGTACCAACTGAACAACAACATTGTTCACCTGCAGAGAAGTGAGGGTCTTCAGTGTGAGGTGAGGTAAAAGAAAGTTAAGATAAAAAGGATGTAAGGATGAGAGGTAGGTAAGATTATGATTAGGATCTCTGGTGAAACTATCATGTCCCCAAATTTAGCCATGTTGGGGA
Organism: Myiotriccus ornatus; assembly: GCA_036023395.1. Classification (NCBI taxonomy): domain Eukaryota; kingdom Metazoa; phylum Chordata; class Aves; order Passeriformes; family Tyrannidae; genus Myiotriccus; species Myiotriccus ornatus. Next base: position 7,764,301 of record JAYRBT010000005.1, read on the forward strand.
GTTCATTGTCTAACCTCATTCTCACTTAATCTGATTATTTTCTCATTTCTGTCCAATCTCCATTTTTAGCTTATTTGTTGAGGGCTTTTTTATAAGCTCAGAGAAACCTTTCCTTGTGCATACTAAGACTGTTTGATCTAGTTCTTGCTGTACTTCCCTGAGTTTGTATAGGAATGTAAAAGGCTGCTGCCTTTCAAATAGATGTCCATCACATTTCAGAATAGGTACAAATCATGTAAAATGCTTCTCTGATGTTTCAATGAACTTAAGATAACAAATTGGATTTCATGACAGTCCAGCACCTACATTTAATGGAAGTTTGCACAGCCTGAACTATCTCCAGTGGTCCTTGACTACTTTCCTTGAACAGCAGACCATGACTTTACGATAAAAGATTTACTAGTTTGTTATGAGAGCTGGATGGTTGGTTACACGGTCCCTCCATACAGTTAAAAAGACTATGAAATATAATAATGGGTAAAGGAGAATTCAATCATTTTTTTGCTATTTACTTTTTTTGCTTATATCCTTTAAAAGTTCTACTCTAGAGTGACTTAAACATACGCAGCAATTCACCCGTTACTGCAGTACTGCACAAACACACATGACTTTGCAAACATTGTGTTGGTTTCTGCCCTAAAAAAATCCAGCTCTTAGGGTATTGGGTCTTTAATTACCCATCTGGTCAGAACAGTGCTGGTAAAGGACTGTTTGTCTCACTCCATTTTCTTCCACTGAGCAAAAGGAATGGGAGGATGCTACAGAGAAGTCTCGTGGTGTTTGATAGTTGTGTGCAGCTGACTTGTGAATGCTGTGCTAACAGTGGCTGACCTGATTAAAAAAGAGAAAAAAATATCAGTTCTCCTTGCAGTGAGTACTGTAAAATACACCAGTATTGCTTGTGCTTCTCAGATGGCCCAAAATCCGGGCTGCGTTGGTGCACAGTGGGCGGATGAGGGTAAATGGGTCATTTTTAAAGTGAGGGAATAGTAAAGCAAGTGTGCTCACAAGGTGGTGAGCATATTTTGGCTCCAATCTAGAGCCTTGTCCAAACTTTGAAAGGTTAAAAAGTATTTCTTATTCTGTTTCATTCCAAAGAACCTAATGCTAAACAGCCATTCCCAGAAGCACCCGGCTGTGCCTTCCGAAATTTCATTTTCATAGTGCTCTGTAAAAACAGTGTGACTGGAGCTCTGCTGCAGATTCCTTAGGGTGTCCACTGTAGCTTTCTGCTGTGACATTCTGACAGTATTGTAATGTTTCCATCTTTTTTTTGTTTTCCTGAACATAATTTGCCTTTGGCAAATGCTGCAGTTTTATTATTTACCACTGTACCCCATTTCCTCTTCAGTGCTTTGTAGTCTGTGACTGCTGAAGGAAGAGAGCTTTCCTGTTTACAAACACACTTATTACCTTGTATTTCACCACAATAAATTCTCTTAGGTTTTTCCTCATCCATACACCTGCTGTTCAGCTTGCTCTGCATTTTCTTGCCATCTACCAGTATATTTATTGTCTTTTCTCCCAGTTCTGTGTTACCAGCAAGTGTGATTATTTTTACTGCGCAGTCTTTTTTCCAATTATTTCTCCTATAGCATGAAAGATGACTTTGTTTACTAATCCTTACAGCTTTGGCTTCTGCTGAAAGCATCACTTAGTATCACCTCTTAAGTAGGGTCTTTGCTCTTCAGAGTAGAGTGAGCATGGTGGGATTTCTACCATCCCATCTCAGGTGAGCAGCTGGCTCCCTCCATGTGAGGCGTTTTGCTTCTTACTTACTTAAGAGGGCAGAGCTGGGTTAATTAATGTCTAGGTATCATCTGGAAGGTAAGACTGCATTCTAACAACTCCTGAGAATACCACTGAAGGGTCATTAAGAGTATCAGACGTTTTTTAAAGTTGAATAGGTGTGTACTTAGCCCTGTATATGGAATCGAAGTATTCAGATGTGTAAAATGCCTCTGTCTGGTAAAATGCATGAAATGGATAATGAGAGCTCATTATGAATCATAATAATTTTTAGGTTCTTTTTCCCCTTTTCTGCAAGAAGTAAAAGTAAAGCAGAAGGTTTCATAGCATTTTATCAACATATTTGTTGGGAATTATTGAAGCTTGTGATGTGCATAGTACTCTAGATCTACACTGTCTAGAAATTCTTTCCAGTTTATTACCTTAAAATTATTAGCTGAATTGTACTGAACTTAATTAAAAGTGTTCACAAATGGCATTTGGCTCATTACACTTTGTCCCGTTCTCCCCCAAGAAATGTAAGTTACTTTAATAGTCTTCTAAATGGAAAGAAAGTATTTTTGAAATGAGATCATTGTAATCAGAAACCAAGGTAATGAGAATTTGATTTCTGGGTTTTTTTGGTGGTTTTTTTCAGGATGAGAGTAACTCATCAAAAGGAGACTTGACTAAGACAAGAGAATCTTCACATAATGCACCCTTTTCCATGAGTGAACTGCAGAGCAGGTATGGAGTTTTTCTCTGACCAAGACAGAACAGTCATACTCAATATTGCCCTTTAAATGTAGCTAAAAATTTCTCTTCCCGTTTTAATCTGTGTCATATATTGCACAAGGAAAAGGCTTCTGTAGGAGTTAGTCATACCAAGCTTTTTCACCTAAAAGCAAAATGCAGTTAAATATAATTATGCCTCTGATGTTGTTTTGGCACTGTAAGTGCCAAAGCCAATATAGTCTTCATAAAACACTGATTTTTGGAACTGGACTGGGTTATAAAAGTGATTCTTGGGCAGTAGTTTTGGGATTTTATCAACCAGAGAGCAAATGTCACTTTGAAAATAATCAATTGGTTATTTGGGTTGGTTTTTTTAAACTATAGGAGTGCAAAAAAAAATTGAAGCTTTTTTATTAATATGGTTTGGGGCTGTTGCATTGGTTTGTTCCTTTTTTCTTTTTTCTTTTTTTTTTTAACTCATATGTGGAAAAAAGAAGCATTTTCAAAAAACACATCAAGTTTATATACCGTAGTTTAGTGATTCAGCATGTTATTTCAGAAGGTGTCTTGGAAACCTGAGGTCTTAAAAACCTTGTTTATTTAGGTTAATTACTATATGTACTCCTCACATATATGACTGGGATTTCATTTCGGTATTACTTATAAGACACTGATTGAATTGATTTGGCAACTTCTGTAGCAGAAGTTATCAATGTTGATGTTCTCTGTGTGCGCACACAGCATTTTGTACAATGTTTTGGGTACTTGTTGGAGGAAAGATACTAAGTAATGTAAATCTTTTCTGGGCTCCTGTGGCTTTTCGGGTTTCCTTTAAATTAAGGGAGAAACCCTAGAACTGTGGTGCTGAATTTGAGAGGTGTTGCATTTAGGAAAGAAAAGGTTTTATTTTGGTAATTAAATGTGACACAATGTTTTGTAAGGAAGGCATCCCAAATGACCACAGAAATACCACTGGAAGGAGGGTATTTCAATATGGACACCATAGTGAACTTCTGCTTGCTATTTGTAAGCTCAGAAAAGTTCATTTATGATTTGCTGGCTGTGTTTGCAGTTCTTGTGGTTTGTAATCACCTCTGTGCAAGGGATCTAGTTACTCAGATTTTCATATGCTTGTGAAGCTGCTGCTGCAGTTGTGTATCCCTGTACCTGTGCTCACTCCTGTATTCTACGTGTAGCCTTTTTGCTCCCTTTCCCTTTGTCCTGACAGCTGGTGCAATTAAATTGTGTAGGATGTGTTTGTGAGAGAGAAAGTGCAAGTTTTGTTTTGAGGCAGCTTTGGGACTTTGAGATTGATGCTGAAACTGCAGACCATGAAAAACTGAAAAACAAACCCTAATACTACAGAATCCTGGAGTGATGGGATATGAAATGTGGCACTCAGGTTGGGAAAGGATTGCTCCTTGGGTTTAGAGGCCAGCAGCACTGGGGATGAGACATAAAGGGCCTCGAGGATAGTCTGATGCTGAGTCTTTGCCACAGTGCTCATAAACAGGATACAAGGACAGAGACAGAGTTCATGGAAGGACATGGTACTGTCGACCAAATTTTGGCAGTAAAGTAGATGGATGATTGAAAACCACTGGGAGTAAGGAAAAGGTCTGTGTTTTGTGAAATATTTAGTATATGATTCACTCAGAAAAGAACTTCTGGGACTCTTAAAGGAGATGTATGAGGGAACAAAAGCATATGACAGGTATTTCAGAGCAGGGAGTTGCGTGCAGAAACCCTGCTGTTAATATGATTTGTGAGTGTAATTCCCAGATTGCTTAGCTCAGGTCGTCAGCTGGTTTCCAGCTGAGACAGGAGGACTCTTCTCTTGCCTGGCTGTATCTTTGTCCACACCAGTGCCAGGTATCTCATGCACAGGGACTGGCTAATGGAAACACATACAACACATTCCTCCAAAAAGAAGGGAAAATTAAGTTTATGTCTTCTTATAAGTCTTTGTCAGTACCAGAATAAGGAACTTCTGGAAGTTACTGTTGGGTTTTGAGTCTTTCCTTTACTGCAGTAGTTGGATTTTGAGTGTCTCTGGGGACATTCAGCTTTTAGGAGAAGAGAAGGCAAGCACAAGGCTGCCTGCAGGAAATGGATTCTAAGGAAAAGAGTGTCAGAGCTTGTTTGTTGTGGAGTTACAAGTGCCACTCCTAGTGCTGTGCTTACTTGTGGGCCTCAGAATTCTCCATCAGAAGTGAGGTACCACGAACTGCAGAAAGGAGGAGGTGAACCTTCAGTTGTTGATGAGTCCCCAGGGTACTGACTGGTCTGCATTTCACACAGGCCTGTATAACTTCTTTATTGATTTTGCTGTTTGGTAGGCTGGTTTCTTTGTGTCCAAACTGTGAAGCACAGTTCTCTTGGGATGATAAGCAGTTTTAATTTGCTTCATGATATTGACTGACTTTAAATGTTGGAGCTTTTCTGAGTAAGTGTGAAAGTGGCCTCTGTTCCTTTTTAATATTGGAGCCACACACAAGTCTTGTTTTCACTGGTATAGGTTGGCATCACCCTACTATTTGAATGTAAGAAATCTAAAAGCAAAAGCTGTTCCTTCTTTTGTTTTCCATGGGACAGCGGACTGTTAGGGATGTGAATTTAGAAAACTGATCTTATATTTTCCTCTTCTTCCCTTGCTGTTTTCCATTCTTCAAGGGAAAACCTTGTGTTTTGATGCAGCGAGGTACAAGTGTATTTGTGGGTCCTTTGCCATAAGGTTTCTTTCAATTTTGTCACGTATGTTGGCTGATATTAATTTGAGGACAAAGTTTTAAGTACTGGTTTGGTCATAAAAGACACTATTGTTAATAAATTATACGTATATAAGAAACTGTGAAGCTTTCCTGTAAAATGTAATCCATTCCCTAAGTGAAGGTGGTCACTGTAAGCTTCATATTTCCAGTTTCATTTCCCAGACTGAGAACATTCGCAAAAGGCTGAAGATAACTCAGTCCTAATTTTTAAATGTCTTAAGTGCCTAAATCTCTGAGCACACATGAAAAACGTCACCTCAGTAGTCATTTTTTGCTGATGATTTTTGAGCTACTGGTTTCATGCTTTATTACAAGGAAATTGCTCATTTAATTATCTGACACAATCCTTTGTTTTGAAAGTATCGAGAGGAGGCAAATAGTCGTGATGTTTAGATATGAACACTTCAGACTTGTCAGTGTTTTGTAATGATTTTCAGAGTATAAATTTCACTTCATAGGTCTTGGAAATGATTTCTCAAAGCAACTGAAAGATGAGCCTGTGTTTGTGTTTAGTATTAAAGCAATGACACAGAAGATGGGGTGTGGATGGAACACTTGATTGCCACTATATCATAATGTATTTGGTAGAATACTTATTCCAAGACGCTTCCGATAGAGCACTTTACAGCTGCAACCACAACCATTTAATATACCCCTGATAGATTGTCTTCATATTGAAATAGCTCCTTGTGGTTACAATTTAACCTTCAAAGGACACAAAAATCCTACAGTGTTGCTCTTGCCTAGTCACACAACCTGCAAAAATACAGCAAAATTACTGCATGTTCTCAGAAAATTAATTCTCTTTCTGTTTGGGAAGCTTTATAAAGTGTACTCAGGTAAGGGGGGGAGAATTTGTGTGCATGAATAACTTGTGGTTCCCATTTCTTAGAAGTAGCTGCAGTGCAGTTTTTGTCTTGGTTTGTAAAAGGTAATATGTGCTTAGCAGCTCTGCATTTGTATTTCTGCTGGGTTTGTGCCTCTGATTCCTCTTCCACATCTTGATCATTGTTTCTTATCTTCTTTCCTTTGACAGTTCACCAGTGCAGCAGAACGCTCCTGTTCACTTGAATAATGGTGAATATCGGTCCAGTCGTGCAGCTGTGTACAAAGAGAAGCCTCACAGAGCGATCTTTGAGGAGAGTCTCGGAAAAATATACAGAAACATGTACCAAAAAGTTGCTGGCAGTGTTCCAGACCAAAAAACACATTCCTGATAGCAACTCACCTGAAAAACGCACAGTACACAGTGTTCATATTTGTAACTAAACCTATTTTTATATAAGAATATTTTTACTCTATTTTTAAGGTGTCATTAAGGGTTTTGGAAAAATGGGGTTTTGGCCTGGGTTGACATCAACATCCACCCCCCAAAACAAAGGAACAAAAAATCTCCAACATCAAGCCCCTCCACGGTTAAGCAAGATGGTGTTGCTCCTTTGAGACTATAAAAATAGAGTCATTTGAGGATTAATAGGTCTGCTGGACATTCCTGTCTGACATCAACTCAGGTTTCAGCTGCAGCCAGTTCTTATTAAATAACTAAAACAATTTAGTAACATAAACAGAATTGGTCGAAGAAACAACCTATGCCGGTGCTCAGAGAGAGGGTCTAAGGGGGAAGGTGAATGTGAATGGTGTTTTAAAAGCGACCCATCTGGGACAAAGGGAATTGTTTGCTAGAAAATTGCCTTAGAACTGTTTATTTTGGAGAAGGGCAGAAACGCTGGTACCATAGCACCTATAGGCATGTTTTTGAAGTGGTTTCAAGCACCTTTAGCAACAAATATTCTAAAACCGTGAAATTATAAGAGACCCACCAGCCCAGCAGTCTTTGTATCAGATGAAAGGTCATCTTCACGCACCCTTTGCATTTGAAAGCTGCCAGGTTCTCCTGAATGCAGCCATGACATTTGCCAATATACTTGTAATTTTTAAAATTATGAATAAGAAAGGACTGTGCAGGGGGAAAGACTAGAGCTAGTCAGCAAGCTCCTTGTGTTCTGTACAGGCCTTCTGAAATTCCTGCATCACAATCCCACCTAATTTGGAGCCTGTCCTTCCCAGTCTGCTGGGATCCTGTTGGCAGAAATCGCTTCGTTTTTGCTAAAGGCCACCAAATGTTCATCAGCAGTTCGATGCTTTCCCCGGGGATAGAACCTTTTCAGCCTTGCATTGAGCAGATCCCACATTAGCAGACCAGGGCAAATTGCCCATCTCTTGAAAACCAGAATGTTTTAAAAGGGCAAGAGTGTCCATCTCCTGCTTCCTTTCAGAAGGGGGAAAAAACAAATGCCTGTTCTGGCTCCTTCCCTGTCTGAGCGAACAGATTCAGTTACAGCAATGCCATTTTACCTGTTATGATTGGATAAAGGATAAAGCTGGGAGTACAGATGGCAGAACATATGACTGTAACCTGCCAGCATGCCTAGATAAACAAAAAGTTGGTCTACTCTGCCTTCCATCCTTTAATGCTGAGACAACATAATTGATTTGAGAAAGCAGTTGGTGAGCAATTATGCTGGTGGGAAAGCACGTTGAAAGGCTGTATGCTTCTTTTTCAGGAAAGGGGACTCTCAGAGGAAGTGTCTCACATACAGACATTTCTATTCCTTGTAACTGTTAAGGCAGTTGAAGTGGATTAACACTGATAACTTCCTGTCCCTGATGCCATCTAGCACATTAGTGCTTTCAAAGGGCATTAGTTGCACAGTCTTATGCTATGGAGAAGTCTGGAGTCATTCTATGAAGTGAAAAGTAGAATTTCCCCAAGCTGTGCCCCTGCAGGCTTGGTGGCCATGGAGTGTTGTTCTACCAGTACCTGGCATTCATGGGCTCTATTCCTGTGATCCCCTATTAGTCCATAAAGGAATAGTTTTCTTGCTGTTCAGGAAAGTAGTTATATTGAAATGGATCCTAAACAGGGCAGATTCTGAGAGATACTTTCCAAGATTTTGGTTTAAAAGTAATCTATTGAAATCTAAAGGTTGTTGCAGTTTCCTGTTTGTGTTTGAACTGTAAGATTCAGTGTTATGGTATCCTGCAGTTTTCACTCAATATTCTCTGTGTATTCCCTCCCCAGAGTCACAGTCGAGTAGAAGTTACAGTCTTCTGCAGATTGGCTGCTCCCCTTTGGCCTGATCTGGTTCTGTGATGTAGAAAACCTGTTCAATTTTTCCCTCCCCAATAATCCAGCAGATTTTAGTCCCTGTTCGTTCAGTGTGTAAGAGAGCCTGAATGCTGAGGCTTTGGTTTTGGGGTTTTTTTGTATGGATGAGTAAGGACACAGGTTGCCATGAATTCAAAACACAGGGAGAAGATGAGGAAGTTTGGAGGCCACTGTGAAAAAGCAGAGCAATGTTCTCAAGGGGTCCACAGGAATATCTAGGGTTTGTCTGTTTAATTCCACTAACTAAAGAAAGGAAGCATATGGTAATATGCCTTCAGTTTTCATCATGGATGAAAACACTTTCAGCAAAGGTGAAAAGTGGATGGGAGAAAATAGTGTTGTCTACTGAATTTTGACCAGTATGAATACTCTCAGTGTAGCCTTCTTATGCAACATAACAACAAATGAAGCAGACAGACTCTTGAGTGTGTTTGGCCCTGGTCCAGCTGTCGGGGGAGATGGTGTGTATAATGTCTCTCTGAATCAGCTGCTGCAGGATATGTTTCTCTCTTGGGTCAGAGTCATTCCACAGCTTATATGCCATGAAACAGCAAAGAGTGTTCCCTTCCAAGCGCTGTGCTGGAAATCCAGTTTGGTTGATGGAAAACTTTTCCCCGAAATGTGACTTAAGACCCAAATTACTCCAATCTGTCCATAAAATCTGCAAGCCACTTTGTTTTCAGAAGTACTTGGCCCCTTCCCTGTTTGCTGAGCTAACCCTGCCATTAATACACACACGAGCACGGCTGTTCCTGTGCTACTGCAGCGTGTGATAAGTGAAGGTTCAGGCAGTGAACCAACACAGTAATAAACTGTAATTGTTTAGTGCACCTTGCCTTCTAATACAATTTCAATCCCTCCTATCAAATGCAAATTTCTAGGTTCCTAAGTGGAGCTTTAAATAGCATTTTCTATGCTCATTCCTTATCTTTTGCCATCCACAAAGTTGTTAGTGACAGTGGGATGGCAGAATTCCACCCCTGTCATTTTGCCTCCTAAAGGAAAGCTGCCTACTCAAATCTAGAAATAATGGGCTAGATTAAGAGCGAATTAGTGTTCTTCTGTAGAGTCTGTGTCTTTCTCTGCCCTCCCCAAGTTTATAATAACCCATGAGCATTCTCACCAAAAGCTGTTCAGCATACAGTGATGCTTGCAGGATGCAACCAGTGCAAAATTTTATCACTTTCATTTTAATAAGTCAGACCCTGCTTCCTGCTTGCTCCCTTCCACCTCTCCTGTGACTGACTTGGTAAAGTTTAGGATCTTGGGGTGGCTTTAGACAAACGACTTGCCTGGGTTCAGTAGAAATGCAAATCCTTTGCTGAGTAATAGTTGCTTTGGAAATCAGTCAGTCATTGACCTGTTGTGGATTAAAGGTAGAAATGTCAAACACTTTAATGATTTGCCTTATCTAAGTTTTCAACTTAAAAGAAGAGAAGCTTAAATTGGTCCACTGGGGACAAGAGGCATAGGGATGGCTGGAGTAATGGGAACAGCTTTGTAAGATAGATGGGAAACAGTGTTTATACTCCAAAGCTGAGCAGCTTGGGAAGTGACAAGGGCTGTTCTTTAGATTGTGCATCACAGGTTTGAATTTTACTATTACTTCAGATGGTGACAAAATTGTGGAGGGAGAAAGAAATCTACCTGTAGGTGTTGGGAATCTATTTTTGGGGTAAAATAACAGAACATTTAGCTCTGCTCAGTATTAAATAGTCTTTTCCAAACTCCCTCTCATTGTTACCTCAGCTGTAAAATGGGGAGTTTGTGCTCTGTTGAAGCTTAATTAAATGACTGTGAAGTGCTTTGGGATCCTGAGGTGAATGTTAAGAAATTATTTTATGGAAGCCTGGCTGAAAAGTCCCATCTCATCTCTAGGTTACTAAGAAGGCTTTATTTTAATTTTCCCAGGTTTATTGTGTTTTAATCAGACAACTATTAAACAAGTCTTAATCAGATTTAATAGATTTCTATCCTGATCAGAGGGCCAAAAAAGATAATGCAGTGCTTTACAACATGTGCTTTTAGGAGCTAATCTTTACAGCTGGCATCTTGCTCAGCTTCTGTCTCCTGCATGATCTGGGTTTATGTACTCACACTGATTGCTCTGATGATATAGGTGGGTTTTTTTAACTATAAATTCTTTATTTCATCCTGATATCTTAGTGCTGTTTGCTGTGTGCACTAACCAGCACTGATAACATCTCTCTGTTAACATGAGGGTTCGTTCTCATCCTCTACCCAGGAACAAGGGGTGCAGTGGTGTGAGCAATGTGTCAGTGGAAAATTTTGTGTGTTGTGCTGTAGGTTAGAGAAAATACGTTGGAAGTAATCTCTGCCTTTTCAGTCCATGTGCAAGGAATAATTTCGTATATATAATTCTGCTCTTCCTAATTTTTAAGCTTGAAATGTTTTCTGAAACACTGAACTATGCAACAAAATTCTCAGCCACTTAGCAATGGTCACTTACTGTATAAAGCTGGTAATGCAGAATCTCTGGGTCATATGTCACAGGGTTATTACTTCAGTGGTTATGGGGTGTTCATTATCAGGATGCTGAAAATATCTCAAGAGATTTGTTTAGTGATCAAGGAATTTGAGGAAACTTTAGAATCAATGAAATTTAGCCTCTTGGTTGAAGCTAAGAGAGAACAGCACTTCTGTGGCTGATCTTGATGAGCTACCTCACGAACAGGAGGGATGTCTGGCTTAAATGATGGTCTCTGGTAGCAGCAGAGAACTTGGTCTTTGCCCAGTTCCTTTCAGTTTCAACAAATGAACCAGCACTGTGAGAAGTGATTGAGAACACCTGATACTCCTGTTTCTGTTACACAGTGAACTGTTGGGCACAAGCCTCCTTGACTGCATTGGCTTCTGCTGCTTTCCCCATGGAATTCAAAACATCAACCAAAGCCCTTAAAAGATGGGGCTGTAGCTCCTTTTATCAGTGTTGGCTTGCCAAAGACATGCAGTTTGTTCCCAGTTTGTCTTCAGTGAGAAATCCTCTGAAGTGTGGTGATAATTTGTCTGGATGGCAACATAAAGGAACTGTAATCTTTCCCTTTGCTTGATCTGTGTGGAGATTGCACTTTTTCTTCATGTGTATTTCCCTTCTATTCTGGGTGATTGCTTCTGACCTAGCAGAGAGAATTCTCTGCAGCCTGAGAAGTGTTGATCTGAGCCACCTTCTCACCTCTTCAGGGAAAGAAGTTTGCTGTTGCAAAACAACACCCCTCTTGGTTCATAAGAATTTACTGATTCTGAGGATACAGCACAGAAAGGCGTTTGGGTAACCCTGTAGAGCTGATGCCGTGGAATGAACAGAGCTTCACACAGAGTGGGGTGGGAGGCTGAGAGCAGGGGAGATGCTGAGACTGTTTGGTGCTTGGTATGCCATGAATTATGCATTTCTATACCATGAATTATCGGTGTAGAAAATAACCTGTGTAACTCATGAGTAACAAAGGCACCATTTACATCACTGAACGGTGATGAATTCTAGTGCTTGCATTTGTATTGTTACACTGACTTGAATTTTTGAATGTTTAGCTAATTGTGTTGTACTAAGACTATAGTTGTAGGAACTGCTTCATTCAGTACTCCAGTAGTAAACACTTGCTAAGAGGTTGCTTTCCCTGCCTGCCTTGTTTTCACCACAGTCATCTAGTGTTTACATACATTTTAGCCTCTGTGCCATTTCTGAAGGCTTTATTTGTCTCATTTACGTTTTTGGTTTGGATAATACTTAAAAATGAAATCCATCTGGGAAACATATTGTATATTCACGTTGAGGGGTAGAACCAGTTTTTAATTAAAATTTTATACAGCACTTGTATTTCACTTTGTCCTGTTTTATTATGAAACACTTCAATCTTCTTCCTAAAACACATATGTCTTGTGCGTTTCAAGATGTTCCCTGTTGCTCATGCAGAACCAGTTTCGGAGCTCTGTCAGCAGAGTGCCATATGTTCTGGGGTTCATTTAGCTTCTCTGGCATTTGTGTAGGCAGCATATTGGATGTAATGCAGCTCAGCTCAGCTCCATTCTTCTCTTTGTAAACTTGTCAGGAGATAAAAAAAAAGCAGGGAGAAGGAAAACACTGAATAATACTGGAGTGATTTGAATTATCAATAAGTTACGGGAACGTGGCCAATCAAAATTGAGGTTTCTCATGTGCTTGAGGATTTTCCTTAATTGCGGCTTATGCAGAGCCCATAAAGTGATGCATCCCTCGGTGATACCCAGTATAACCCCCAAAACAAGTGCTGAAAATTAAGATACAACCCAAACCATTTGGAAATGACAAGCATTAAGTGCTCAATTTTGCACTGATCTGCTAGTTTAAATTAAAAAAAAAAAAAGTGAGTACTAGAAGATGGGTGTGTGAAGGGATCTTTGGTGTCCTCTGGCTTTGTGGAAAATAACTCTGCACTCTTTAAATGCCTGGTACTGAAAAGAGAAATCTCAAGGCTGATGGTGCCCTCATGTCAAAAAAAAACCCCACAAAAAAACAAAAAAAAACCAAACCAGCAAAAAGTCTTTTTTCTTACCAATCCATTCCTGTTTCTTCCCTGCCCCCATAATCTTGACCATGAACCAACAGGTGCCATCAGTCTTTAATAAATGTCTGGTGTGTAGGCACAGCCCCAGCGGGTCACTGGTGGTATCCAGGTACCTGCTCTGATCTGCCAAGGGATTTCAGAACCATCTCAGTGTCTGTGACAGAGACCCAAAGTATTCACAGGGCCAAAGTATTTCTGAGATTCTGTAACTAGAGCTTAAAAACAAAAACTGAAAAAAACAAAAACCAAAAAAACACAAACAAACTGGAAAGAATAAGAAACTAGCAAAAAAGGAATCCATATTAATCTGTTCCCCCTTTGCTGAGGTGTGAGACTAGAAGGAAAGGGCTGCTGGAGATGACTGTGGGGAGGGAAACTCCTGCAGTCCTGACCTAAGGGCAGTCAGAAATAACCAGCTGGAGTGACATGAGTGCAAACCTGGTTGAAGTGACAGGCAGCTCAACTCCTGGGACTCTATTTACATATGTTTAAAACAAACAAAATTAAAAAAACACCTGCCTTTGTTGCCAGGGAAAAATCTATTTACTTGGCATTCACCTCATGTATAAGCTGGAACTTCTTTCACAGGAGATGTAGAAACAAAGCGACTGACATTTCTGCTTTGATGTGAGGCTGAAGCTAAGATTTGATTTTGAAATATGAAAGTAAACTGAAACTACCTCCAATTTAAAGGTGGATTTTTTTTAATGACCTTAAAAGTTTGAGAAGTTTTTTGTCCCCCCCTCCTTAGGGACCAGAAGAAATTATAACAGTAATCTTACTTATAGCTCTAAGTCTACAGAGACAGTGGCTATAGGTTAATGAAAAATTGACACTTCTACTTGCCTGTGCTTCCAGCAGAGTATTTTTTTTCTCCAAGCTGAACTGAACTATTGCACTGTGTGAGCTGGTTATGAGTCTCACATATTAAACTGAATGCTGCATTTGTGGAACGACAGGATCGAGTCACAGCTGAACCTTCTGGACGTTCCTGTTTTGAACAAATGCAGCAATAATTACGGGTTTCTTAAAATGGATACGCTGCTCCTTCCCACACAGAATCAAAACTTGCTGGGTTAGTCTAAACTCAGAGAGGGGCAGGGGAATAGTCCCTGGTGATCCCCATCCCAGTACGAAATCCCAAGTGCTGTCAGCCCAGGTCCTGTGGCACTGGGGCTCCTCGGGGGACATCCTGTGGCCCAGAGAGAGTTGTTCAAGTGTCCTCTCCAGGAGCCTTTCTGCAGTGTCTTTTGGGACAGCTTGTTCCTGGGGATTGTGCACAGAAAAGGCACAAAGTCGGCAGCTCAGGCTGACTTTGGTTCAGAGTCTGACAACTTAATAACTGTTTGTTGTCCTTGGCATGGTGGTGCCATCTGGTCCTGCTTGGACAGCTGATCTGTAATACTGCACTGCACGGTATTCCGGCTTTTGCTGATGACATCTTGGGCTGTGCTGGAATGGCACACGGATTCCACGATGCCAGCCTGTGGCCAGATGGCACGTGCTTAAATCACATCCCCCCTGTGCTGTGATGGAGATGGACACACAGGGGTGTTGGAAACTGCATTTGAGACAAGGGGAGGGAAGGCATGAAGGTGGTTGCAGGTATGATATGGGATCCCCAGTCAGGAATTAAAGAGCCACTGGGTGTCCACAGTCCTCCATGCTCCCCTTGAAGGACTTTAGACTTGACCCGACTCTGAAGAGTGCTCAGTGCCACCACAGCAACACAGTGTTGGGGTAGGAGCTCAGCAATTGGCTTCTTCACTCATGTTAATCTTCTTCAGAGGAGGTTGTGCAGAAATCTCAAATTGCTGAAAAAAAATCACTTTCATCTATTGCTCCTTGTGTTGCCCTCACAGCACGCTGTATATTGCTCTTACTCTTCGAGGGAAATAAAAGAAAGAATGTTCATCCCTGGCTTTGGGGAATCCTGGAGGTTGGATGGGACCTCCCACATTATGCTGGCATTAGTCTGAAATGAGGAAAATAAATGTACCTCATTAAATGTATGTAGAAGACCGTGAGAGGAGAGGCTTGAATTCACTACATTTTGTCCTTTGCCACTTCCTTTTGGCTTTATCCCATTTTTTGCCTTTCCATGATTATAAAGCCCTATTCCTCTGCATGCACTGTCTGTGATTTTTATTTATGTGGTGTTAAGTTCACAACAGACAAGTGCTTCATGAACAGAAGGGGCTTGATGAAATCCAGCAGCTGAAAGCTGGAACAGAATGCAGTCACACTACAAATAAGGTGCAGATCCTTTTTTCTTTCATGTAATGAGTATTTAGCTTTTGGGGCACCTTAGCCAGAAACTCACTTCTTCTTAGCTTGCAGTCTTTGTGCCAGGATTTACAATGATGCTAAAAAGAAGGTGGCTAAACTGGTAACTTGAAATTTCAAGAAATAAGCAGAGATGTTCTGCCATGGGAATTGTGGTTATTGCTCAGGCAAACATCACAAATTCTACCAGTAAATGCCAGGTAAAAGCAGCAGATTAGACCTT
The DNA here is from genome assembly GCA_036023395.1 of Myiotriccus ornatus. NCBI lineage: Eukaryota > Metazoa > Chordata > Aves > Passeriformes > Tyrannidae > Myiotriccus > Myiotriccus ornatus. The sequence continues at coordinate 7,779,775 of JAYRBT010000005.1, forward strand.
CTAGAAGCTCAGAGTATGTGTGGTCTGGACATGTGCAGCCTGAGCTCTCAAACCAAACTGCAGAGTGTCCCCAAAGTCACTGGAGATACAGCTCCAGTTTTAACAGAGGGGCATCCTTCTTCTCTTTTTAACTCATCTCCTTTTAATCTGCAGAGGAGCCAAACCCTGCTTTGGGGTATATTCAGGTTTCTCTTATTTGTCATAAATTTTTCAAGACCTGTGCTACACTGATGACTTTTTAATTACAAAAGAAATCCAGAATACTTTGTTACGTAGCAATGAAACGTGGTTAAAACCAGCCAGTTTAGTACGTGTGCTTTTGCTGCTCCATGGAAATACACAAATGCACACTTGGAAATCCTCTTGCTGATATGTCAGCATTCTGAAACTTCTCCAGTGTGAGGTTAGCAGGGTTATTTTCCTTTGTCTGGGGTTTAAAAACACTGCTCCCAACCTGGTATCTGGGTCGATAAGAGGAGGAGAATGAAGGTAGGAAGTTGACTTTTTTACCTGTAGGAGAATCACTTCTTGACTTCGTAATTCAAAATCGTTTTAAGCAACCTTCTCCTTCCCCCATGGCAGGAAAGAGCAGTAATTCCCATGCCAGAGGTGACACAGCCCAGAGCCAGGCATATGGGAAAAGGCCTGTGGAGAGACAGTGGTGAGTACCTGCACAAAATCAGGGCTCAGAATATAAGTTCATGGGTATAAATAAAGTAATGAAAAAGCAAAGCTGATATTAAGTTTTTGCATTACTGTTTGCAGTAAAAGTAGGAAAGGGGTTCTGATAGGTTCTTTGGTATTATTATATTTTGCTCAAATGAAGGGAAGTGACAGTAAGAAGAGAGTGCAGAAGAAAGGAAACTAAACCATGTAAATTTAACAAGTTTGTTTCTTTTCCTCCTAAGGAACCAAAAATGCAGAAGGGTGCTGGCACTCTGTCAGCCCACACGTGCCCTCCTCTTCCTCACATCCCCATGATCTTTACCGTTTTTAGGTGCTGAAGGTGGTGAAGGTGTTGAAGTTCCCCTTTTTAGGAAGGCAGGGAGGGCAGCGCTCCCTGCAGGGATGAGAGCTTGTGATCCTGGTTAGGAGCCACTTCAACCAAGAAACAGGGACTTCCAGCTGCAGTTCACCCAGGCAGGTGCCCATCTGTGCATGGCAGGAAGGCTGTGGGTGCTGCTCCTTCCTTGGCCCAGAACTCAGAGTGCGAGGAACCAGAGAAAACACAGTGCCCTGTTTGTTTACTCTCCACCCTGCTAAAATGCATGTGGTTTCACTTCTTTCCTTTGTAATAAACTGTGCCCACCACAGCGTATATTGTTTTAAATAACATTTTAAAATATTTTCCGGTAAATTAAAGTGATGACATGTTTGTAGGGTTCATTGTTAATTTCATTTCCTTTGGCTCAGCCAGCCAGATAAAATGCAATGTTATTAATCTTTGTTTAAAAGAAGATCCTTTGCCGAACAGTAATAAATGATCTTGATAGATTTGTCAGGAAAATGAATGATAATCATTTGCAGATAGACACAAGCCCGGTATGGAAGATTAATAAGAAAATATGTATTGGCATCATTAATAACATCTGCTGCCAATGCACTTGTATATTGGTTGCAGCCCTGAGAGCGATGTGTTCTTGTTAGGATGCTGCAACTCACCCCGTGCTGTGAGGAGCTGCTCGGTGCTCCTGGGGCGATGACAGGCTGCTCCCCAGGAAAGCCTCGCCAGGATCCCGCCGCTGACACCGCATCCGCCGCCGGATGAGCCCGTCGTCGCCAAAGCCCCGGCTCTGAAAGAGCAGAGGGACTGAGATGAGGAATAACCCGAGAAGGAAACTCACCCCATCCTCAATATTCAACCGGGAGGAAAAATATTTTTTTCTTTTATAGATCTTTTTCAAATCTGATTTTAATTTTTTTTTTTCAGCTAATTACGTTGTTTTCCTTGAAAATACAAGGGAAGGTCAAGATGTTTTTATGAGACAGTTTTGGTTTATTTCAATGAAACATTTCAGACTCCCCCTCCCCAATCATTCTTTTTCCTTTTGTTTCACTTCAGTGGTTCAAAGCAGAGCAGTAAATCGAATAAATTTACCAGTGAGATGTGTTCCTCCTGTGGGGTGCACAGCTGGCTGCATCTGGCAGTGCAGATGTCTCCATTCCTTCTCAGGGCCAAGATGAGGGATGCAGTCACAGCTCTCAGACAACATTACTTTAACTGACATAGACATCAGCATTTTAAAGGAAACTTCATCTCCCAGGGCCCAGAAGGTGAGATGGGGAGGGAAAGAAATCAACATCATATAACCAAAGATCAAAAATGTGTCATTTAAAAAAAAAAAAAACCAAACAAAAAACCTTGGTAAAATTCAGTTCTATTCTCTGCAAAACTGAACTTTTCTTGGGGGAAAAAAAATAATCTCAAGTGTTTTAAAAAATGCCCCAGTTTTTCTCATCCTGTCCTGCATTGCTTTCCCCATGGCTTTAGCAGATGTGTGGCCCAAAAAAGCCAATAAAGCCATGGAGCCAAGTGCTCCTGAGGGTCTCTGTAGCTCAGGAGCACTCGGCACCTTGTGGCTCTAGGCAAGGAGGTGAGAGCCCTGGTATTTCTTAATGCACTAAAGATGTACCTGTTATTATTAGACATTTACCAGCTCTTAATCACAGCTCGTAACTTGACTTCCTCTAAATGTTTTGAGGCACCCTCTGATCCGGGCACCACCTGCTTGAAACTGAAGAGTGGAAAGGCAAAACAAATTCTGTGTTGTGTTCCTCTTCCCCAGGGAAGGGTGGGCAACTGATGGGGCTTAAAGGAAATCTACTTTTTCCTCTTAGAATAAGCAAACGCTTATACTGACCTGCATAAAGCCAGCACAGACCTCATCCTGCACGGCCAGTTCAGTCTCCTCCATCCAAACTGAGGATAAGTGGTGGAACCATGACCTGGGCTTCCTGAGCCAGGTGGAAACAGAGCCTTGTTTCTTCTCTCCTTGATGAATCGTCACTCATTTTCTCCTCCCTACCCAGCCATTGCTGGTTACTTGGACATGTCCCTCGGATGCTGGAGTGCAGGATCACATGCCCGTGGGCATTTTTAGCCTTCTCCAGGTGAGCATCCTAACCGCCAGGCATAGATATTAACAGGGGTTATTGCTGTCTCTTCATGCTTTAAAAGATTATGGCTGTGCCACATAACATGGTGGCACCAAGATGGGTCAGAGAAGCCCGAACTTGCTCAAGAAAATGAGGTCCTGGACCAGGCCCCAAGGAAGGATATTTCTTTTCCCTGAGACAGCCGGGTCACTGGGGCCCCAGGGAGCTCTTTGTGTGTCAGTGCAGGATAGATCACCACAATAACCCAAAGTCAGGACTGGCTTGGTTACTAAGGCACCTTTATTGCTGGTAAAGCTGTCAAGGGGCAGCATCAGCCTGATGAGCAAACAGGCTGGGGCTGTTGTGAGACCCACTGTCACACAGCAGAGTGGGCAGGATGGGGGGCTCAGGAAACAGGAAGAAGCTCCCTGTTCCCACTGCTGATGCCAGTGGGGCGGGAGGGGTGGGGTGGAAGGGGTCCAACACAGGTCCTGGGGTGGCTGTGGGAGCCAAGGTTGTCACTGCTGAGCTAATCCAGTGGTGCCCCACTGACCCTATCTGAAGTTTAGCCATATAAAAAAGCTGCAGAGTGTGTTTAAGTCTCCTTCTGCACACCAGTGTAAACCAGAAATCCTTCCCTAAGTGCATCAGTGCAAAGTCAGCCCTGAAAGAGAACCCAGCCACAGCTGGGCTTTCCAAAGCCTTTGCTCCTTGCTGGGCTCGGCTTTGCACCTTTAAACTTGACCCCAGACCTCCAGACTTGGCCCACATGCTATCCTGCATCCCAGCCTCTGCACAGCCCCTGCGCCCCAGGCGTGACTGGTGTTGAGCCTTGGTCTCACCCTATGGGGAAACTGAGCCCCACAATCATTCCCAGCAAGCAGTCCCTCCAAGGAAGGGCTGTGCCACAGTGGATGCCTCCAGGGACCATCACCAGGGCCTCTGTCACCTGATGCTTCCAGCTGAGACAGAAAGGTGAGAGAAACCAAAGCCACACACATCCTGACCCCACCTCAGCCGAAATATGCCCACAGGAAGACATTAATGGCCAGAAGGAGAATGGCATTGGCATTGCAAACAGTCTTCCACAGGGGCTCTTCATGGATGCTGGTGAGTCTCTGCTCCAGGGCAGCTCTCTCCTCCTGGGACAGGGTGGGTGTGGGGCTGGTAGACAGACCACAGAACCACAAACACACCATTTTCCAGCAGGGAGGCTTGGCTGCTGTGAGAGACAGATCGAAAAATGGGTGTTAAAACCTACTGGGACATTCCCTCCCTCTTGCCACTAGTTTGGAGGTGCATTAGCCAATTTGCAGTGGGGTTTGAGAGGCACCTGGGGTAGGAGATGCAATATCATGATGAAAGGGAAAAGGGAAAAGGGAAAAGGGAAAAGGGAAAAGGGAAAAGGGAAAAGGGAAAAGGGAAAAGGAAACTTCTCCCTCAACCATGTACAGCACAGCCTGATTACAGTCAGTTGATTGCAACACCAATTGCTCATTAGTTAATTAACAGACCTCTTCCCCCTCTCCTCCCTAACCCAGCTTCCATCCACTTTGAAAATTTCCTGACAGCATGATGGTCCATTTAGAGATATCCTGGATTGTTTATTACACGTGACATGCCAGGTGAAGTGTGTGTTTTAATTGTCAGCCCAGTGCTGTGTGTATTTCAGTGGCTGTTCTCTCCAAATATAACCTTTTTTTGAAATGCAGGATGTCATAGGGGCTTGAGAAAAGGTGTTACCCAGAAAAAAAACCCTCATTAAACTGTCAACTGCTGTGTTTCACATTTCCTTCCCCATCATTACTAATTACCAAAATACCAAGACACTTGTTTATAAAAATCTAAGCTAGTTAAGTGAAATAGGAATTGATAAGAAATAATAAATAATGCTGAATGGCTGCATTCAACATAACCCCAAACTTATTCTACTGGGCAAAAAAAAAATTAAGAGTTTTCTTTAGTTGTTCACTTCTGTTTGGCTTGACTGTAATTGGTACCAGTGTCCTTTGGACTGACCAGCGAAAGGAAGGAGTGAAGAAATCTTGTGTATGTGCCTTTACTCTGAGGTTTCTGCTCTGTAACCTTTGAAGGTTAAGC
>JAYRBT010000005.1:7785070-7807791 GCA_036023395.1 Myiotriccus ornatus
GAAAGGAAGGAGTGAAGAAATCTTGTGTATGTGCCTTTACTCTGAGGTTTCTGCTCTGTAACCTTTGAAGGTTAAGCTGAAAACCAGAAAGCTGCATTTTTTAATAGATTTGTAGAATAAAGCTCTGTCCACTCTGAAAAGAACTTGCATATGTAGCATCTCCTGCTACTGTTCTATCTCCTGACGACTCCTTGCGTTCATTTGACTCTTTGCCTTCCTTCTTTTAGATACCCTTGGCAGGACACACAGCTATTTAAGCTCTGAGTTTTAACCATGGTTTATATCCTAAGGGAAGATGAAAGATACTGTTGGCATTACATAAAAGAGAAAACTGAGGCTTGTCAACATCCACCAAGTGCACAGGTCTGCTCTCTGGGTCTCACGGTGCGGTCCTCTAAGGAATCCAGCAATCCACTGAGAGACCAGGCCTGAAGTGCTAAAATCAGCCTGTGACTTGGGCAGAACTGGACCAGAGTAGTTTGCATTTGTTCTAGGGAGGAGGAGGGAAAGCACTTTTCTAAATGGTGGGGGTTTGTTTTTCCTTTTCTTTGTTTTTGTTCTTGTTTTTTGTTTGTTTGGTTTGGTTCTGGGTTTTTGTTTGTTTGTTTTTCCAGAAATGGCAGCTCTTCTGAACCATTTAGAGGATTGCAACAGGAAGTGATGTTGGGAGGATCAAAAAGCACAACATTTTCATTTGTCACATCCTTATAACTGGTGTACCTGTAAATACAAGCCCAAACTCCAATGAACGCAACAAGTGGCCTCTCATGAGCTTTAGGGACTTGCATGAGGTCATGGCTGTGCCCTCACATGCACATGAGTGTGTCTGTTCACAGACAATCACCCTACCTGTCTCCTCCTTGTCTCCTGACTCTGCACTGTTGACCAAGTCGCTCTCTCCGTTGGTTGGACTGATCTGTGTTGCCTCACTCTTGCAGTTTTTCAGGTCGATGGCAGGTGCTTTCCTGTGTCTGGTCCACCAAGTCAGGCATGAGAGCTGCAAAGTGGGACAGAGAACAAACAAGTTATTGCCTGTCAGTCCCACAGTGTCACGACAGTCACCTCCCTCTTTGTGGAGCACAGGTACAAGATGGTGCTGAGAGAACTATTTGGGATGATCTCTCACTTTCCCTCACCTCCCTTCTGCACAGGTGGTACCATCCAAATGGAACGAAAAGGCTGAGGAAAAGTGTGAATTAATCTAGTTTCTTTCCTTCTATTTTTTTAAATAACCTGTTCCATCCCTGTCTCTATCAGGAGTAACCTTTTAATAGACATTGAAGAAGCAGCTTCCTCTTTATTAGGCTCGCACGATTGACGTGAAATAATGATGATCTGCATCCTGAATGGCAGCCCTCTGGTGGGGAGGGGTAATAAAATCAATTAAAGAATAATTAAAGAATAAGCCAAGATACCTCTCTGGTAACAGTCACAGACAGCAGCTGTACCATTAGAAGATCTTGTTTTCAACTGTAGACTTCTCTCTTGCGCCAATACAAGATATTACCTCTCTCTGAAGTCTTTCAGTGAAAGAACCATCCAAAGCCACAAAGGACAATCAGTCCTGGACAGGCTGCTGTGGCTGCAACCTCCTCTGCTTTACAAATGCAAAAAAGTCTGAAACTCTCACCCTAGAGCAAGTCTGAAAGCCTTCTCCTCCCCAGGACTCAGGGAATACACAGGAGGCATCAATTGTGCAAACCTGTCGGTGGTCCTTTGGCAGCTGTGGGGTGGAGTTACCCCAGGGGCTCAGGGCTTTGGATTTAAGCCAGGCCTGCTGCTGCTTTGGCTGACCACGGCACACCAAGGAGGTTGGGGGCATCAGCACTTCCCAACCCCCGCCTGCTCTGGCCAGGCCAGGCAGCAAGGACCACGCTCATCAATCCCTCTCAAACACAGCTGCCCACGGGCCTCTCCTCCTGTTCCACCCACAGCTGCCTGGCAGAGGGGTGCAGGATGGGACTGGGGCAGTGGTGACAACAGGTCAGGCAAAGTCACACGTGTGCCTGAGGAGCAGCTGCCTCCCTGCCCTGCCCGCATGGAAATGAGCATCTCAAACGGGTCACTTCCAAAGCAGCGTGAGTTCAATTTTTAAATTTTACACTCACAGATCTAGGCAGGAGTTTCCAGCTGACACAAAATGTTGCATAATTTCCAGAAGATTTATAGCTTTATTTAAATCATTTTCAACCAAGATGAGCATTGGGCAGGGCTAATCTTTCTTGTCATGATGTGCTAAATTGCTTTGATTTGATGATCCTCATCTTTCTCGGGGATTTTTTTTTTTTTTTAATCACTTAGGAAATGTCACTGGAACATAGCAAAGTTTCAGGGTACTAAAGGATTTCCAAAACTTTTTCTTTTCTGTTCTCTTCCCTCGCATCACTGACTCACTCTCCCTTCACACTGCAGCAAAATCTGCCAGGGCTGGGGCGTACCTGGGGCTCAGGCTCCACCACATGGAAGCAATTCCCAATGGAAAGCAGCATAGGCACACAGGTAACCTCAGGACATATCATCCCACTGTCCCACCCAGGAGCTGGTGCATCCACCATGGCCAAACAAAGCAAAGCACCACCTCAGAGAGCTCCCTGGTGAAGCATCTCCACCGACACTCCACCTTTAAGCTCCCCTGTGGTGAGTTCTGGCTGACTGTTTTCCTTGAGATCCCTCTTTCTCCTCTTTGCCACTGCTAGAAGGACACACGCAGGGCAGAGCAGCAGCTCTGTGGGGCCATGGAGGCCTCCACAGGGCTGGCTACGCTTCCCTGGCACACACTTCCAAAGGGAGGGGGATGGGGAAGGCAGATGATGGTGTTTTCCATGTCTGAAGAAAGAGAGCAAAAACATAAGTAAGAATTGCTGAGAGGGGAGCTGTGTCAGCATAACTGACCTGGACCTTGGAAATGCTACCTGGGGCCACCATGCCCAAGGGCAGGGGAGTGGGAAGGAGCAGCCTGGTGGGTCCTGGGGAGCCCTGTGGCTCCGCTCCCAACTGCAGAGCCTTGTGTGGACACTGCCTGGGAAGCCCTGAGTCCCCTCCTTAGTTTGCTCCTCTGTGAGTGCCTCCTTCCTACAGGAGCTGAGTCTGCCTCTCAGTGGCCCTAAATGATGCTGGGGGAGCTTCAGCTGCAGCACCTCAGAGTGCACAGGGTGAGGTCAAGCCAGCCAAAGGGGGCTTGGTGCTCCTCCTCAGCTATGCACCAGGAGGAGCTACTGAAGCCAGACCTCAAGACACAGGGAAAACAACCTCACCCCAGAGCACATCAGATGGAACTGCCAATCCATCAGCCTGTCTGGGTGAGCCCTGACACCTGGGGAGTCGACCTGCTGGTCTTGCATTTGTGCTTTGTGGGCTGTCCCCCTCCCTTTTCACCCTCACAGTCTCCTTGGCTAAAGGAGTTTGCAAGAACTCAGCAAAGTTTTTCTTTTGTTGTTTGTAAACTAGAATAAATCCTTCTGTTCCAAAATGCCATCTGGCACTTGACAGTTGTGTTTCAGCTTCACAGTCTCAAATTTAATTGTAAGCTCTTTTGCAGGGTTTTCAAGGACGGCATGACACAATATGGACTACCTACAATGAAGACATATGAACTCTGGAGCATACCAAACAAATTCCTTGCATACTTGTTTTCCAGCACAGCATCAATCACCACAGGGATGGGAGAGTGTCCAAAACAGCAGGAGAAAGTGCTACAGCTTGCAGTTCTCGGATTGTAATTCATTTAAAGCCAGGAACATTAGCTGTACCACTCTAACATCAGATACAAATCTCTTTTCTCCTTTTGCCCATTTACTATCTCAAAAGCACTGAGATTCAATATTTAAAGTTGTCCAGCGTAGATCCTCAGCCGGTGTAAAGCGACATAACTGTGCTCAACAGCTGTTCCTGTTCTTTGAAGGCAATGGAGCTGTGCTGATTTACATCTGCTGAGGTATGATCTATCACTATATTTCCTTGGCTTCGTCTTTTTGGTTTGTTTTTCTTTTCTTTTTTGCTCGACAAAACAAATGACACAATTCCTAGCTCTTACACCACGTCTTTCATCATTCCATCTCAAAGCACTGCAGTTAAGAGCCAGCAGAACTAGCCCTGTGCAGTCCTTATGGGAGAAGTATCCGAGGCTTCACAAAGGGAACTGACTAACACAGGGGACTGGGAAGCACTAGCACTTCAGATATGCTCCTCCAGGACACCCACTACCAGCCCATCGTGGGGACACACAGGCTCTTCCCCACAGGTTTTCCCATTTCCATGCCAAACCCCAGCAACCCGAGGTAAATAATGGCCAAATACAAAGGCCAGTGCCAGTTTCTATCCAGAGAGTTGGAGCCTGGCACGTCCACCCTGATTTCTACCTCCTGCCTTCCCTTCTGTCCTTGAGCCCCCTCAGCACAGCCATGGACTCACTGGAGATGAGGAGAAAAGCCCTGCTTGCAGGACACCATGAGAAACCACCCCACCAGGAGTGATGGCCCAAACTTACACCTGCACTCACATCTAGGGCAAAATTTGGGGTGAGTCTGACTGGGAAAAATAAAAAATGCTGGTCTTAGTGCTGCCCACTCAGATTCCTGCCAGACAGGCAACAACCCAGTAACAGTGTCTCCTACCTCAGCTTAAACCCCACGCCTTCACTTTGACTGTCCTCTGAGGAACAAGGTCAGACTTTTCCTGATGAAACTGGGGATGAATAGCAGAAACTGAATGGCATCAATATAAAACCAAACAGGGACATACTCCCCCATTCCTACTGAGCTACTGCAAGAGGGAATTAGCTACCACCCAGTGGCCCAGGTTTCCATCTCATTTCCCTTGTGATGGGAAGATGCTGAGAGCCAGGAGGCACATGGGATGGTCATCACTATTATCAGGTGATTGATCTGGGTCTGTGTGTCCTGCCTTTCACTGCCATAGGCAGCATCATTAACTCTCAATAATTTTCTTCAACAGAACCTCTTATACAATGGTCAAGCACTGAGCTCAGCTTTATATGGAGCCCATAGCCTAACAAAAGGTTATCCTGAACATCCTTCTTTAGAAAGCTTCCCAAAAAACAGCCCAGCTATTGCTAGTTCAGTGCCAGTGCTGCTCTTTAGCAAGCTCCCCTCTCTCCCTGGCTCTCCAGATGTGCCTGGGGGGCCAGCCACCACCCCTCTCATCCTTTGTTCCTCTGGGATAACTTCACACAGCTGTTTCAAACAAAATCCTGTCCTCCCTGACCTTTTTGCCTCTTTGAAGGATAGGTCAAATAAGGTGCCTCATATCCAGCACCTCTAAACTCACACATTTCAGCAGAAATACCACTGAAAATATCCTCCGAGGAACCTCCTGTGATCACAACCTCTCCTTCCCTAATTCTATTATAGCAGGCCTTCATCCTGAACTGCCCCTCCTGAAAGGTGCTTTAAATGTTTTCATACCTCTGAGGTCGCACTAAAAAGCCTGTAGGTGCTGTGGCCGGTTTCTTCATTTCCCGGACTGTCGGTGTGAGGCTCCCTATTCGCCAGCGCTGTGATAATGCATCTTATCTTGCTATTGCTGTGGGCAGGGAGCACCGCACATGTTTAGTTATCACAGGTCAGATGATGAGTGGGAACTCATTAAACCACAGTAATTAATTGCTGGCAACCATCTGGCCACCCCTGAGCAGTAGTGAGCAACGTAAGCAGCAGAACTAATGCTGCCTCCTTGCCAGTATTGCTCTCCCATGTGGATCCTCTGATAGCTAATAAAAGCTGAGAGTTTATCTCAAAGCAGACACAAAGACTCTCTCTCTTTCTCTCCTCCTCTCCTTTATCTGAGCACCTGCTTTCATGTAATCTTTAGGAGCGGGGTGTCTTTGACACCACTAACATTCCCATCAAACATTGACGGAACTGGTTAATGCTTTACAAGTTATGAGGAAGCAACAGATAGAAAACGCTGTGATGGCATCACTCTCGTTTCCTCATGCAGTTCGAGGGGAAAAAATAGGTCTTTTAAATCGATCCAGTAACCTTTGCTTGGAGGTAGATGGCAGTTTTGTTATACTGGCAGCTGCTTTAAAACTTGGGACTGGGGAAAGTTGCTTTAAGGTCTTATTATATAAAACCTCCCAACTCTGCACCATTTTAATGTGCTAAGTAAAAGAAAGTTATGCTTCAACCAAAGTTATTAAATTTAATTGAGATCACATTGGGACAAAATGTTATTTTCCTAAATGCCCATGTTGCAAAAGATATTAATCTTGTTTGCCTGCAAGATTGATGCTGGCTCTGCTGAAACAGGCTAGATGCTACAATTAGATATATTTAATTCCTCCTCAGCAGTGCTCTGTAATATAATTTCATCTCCTTCCCCTTCTACTTTTCTTTCTATTCCAGTTATGATGGGCTGTGGTGTCTGCCCAGCTCCAGGCACAGCATGGGAACTCACACTCAATTTGAAGCACTCAGTGCCTCAGAAGCATTAACACTATGTGACCTGGGGAATAGAAAGCTGAGGAGCAAGGGCTTCTTGGCAGCATATGCATTACACACCATTTCTTAACCATGGGAGGAAAAGAAAAGGGCAAATTTCAGGGATTTTTTGGTAACCAAAGGAGGGCTCTGAGAAAAGGGTGTCACTGCAAGTCACTTACCTTTTCTTCAGGGATCGGTGGGGTGCAGAGACTAATAAGGACGATGACAATCGCAGAGAGGACACAGAGGATGAGGGCAAAGTAGAGGTAGTGCAAGTCCTTTAGCACAGCTGGTCTTCTGTCCTCCTCACCACAGGACGGTGTGCTATAAATAAACTCGATGATCATCCGAACCAGACCAACAGCCAGCCCAAACATGAGGCCCCAGAAAGCACCCTGAGAAAAGGAAGCACAAAGGAAAAGTCACTGCATGTTACCTTTGGTTGTAGTTTTCCCTCTCCTCTCCTTTCCCTCTACTCTACCAAGACTTCTCATGCCTGGTGGAAATCCACAGTGACATGCATCAAAGTGGGTTTTTTTTTCAGTTAAAAATCCTCATTTTCTCTCTCTGTCCTCGAATGTGGGACAGATAGAGCACGAACAGTGCAAAAATCTCCTCCTAACAGTATTTCTCCAACTAGACTTTAACACATCGTCCCTAAATTGCAGAACAACTTCTCTTTCATGCTTTCAAATGAGACTACCAAGAAGTGCCACTTGCAGTGACTTCTTGGAAGCAAACACACGCACCAGAGACTGGGCTAAGAATCACTAACACACGCCAGGGAAAGGCTGTCTTATTGTCACACTTTAGCTGGACTGGCTCTGAGTTTAAAGAGTCTCAAAGGCTAAGTGCTGAGGGGAGAGATATTTACTTATTCCATCAAATTAAATACGCATATCAATTGGTTGTTGACACTTTACTTACAGGCTCATTAATCCTCTTGCAGAAGATTGCCAAGATGAAGAGAGCTGTGATGGGTGGGGCCAGATAGCTGGTTATGGACTGAATGTAGTCAAAGAGCTTTCCACTGTTGGCTGATTGAATGATTGGGATCCAGAGAATACTGATGAGCACAAGAATGAGGACAAAAACTCTGAAAGATGATGATAAAACTGTGTTAGCTTTTCAGGTGGTCGAGTCCACCTGAAAATGAAGTTTTGCAGCAAAACACACTCCCAGTTACTCTCAGGATTTCCTAAGAAAAAATCCAAAGATCGCTCTCAGGAACCTTTCCTTGTGTACACAGGAAAAGAGAAAATTGTTCTCTTCTAGAAAGTAATGCAACTCATTCCCAAAGGTAACTTCACAGTCTTGGAGAGTGAGCTGTGCTAAGACTTGACAGTCAACATGCAGGAGAGATCCACAAGAGCAGTGCAAGCCCTCCAGCCTGGTGTGCCCTAGACTGGGACATTGTGACCTTGCTCTTGGATGAGACAAAAAGAGGGAGCTGGAAGCTTGTGAAAAAAAATCTTTCTGCCACCTTTCCAAGCAGGTAATATGCTCAGTCTCTTGCCTTTGCCAAATTCCAACTTTTTCGCTGCTTATTAAAATTGGTTTTGGGTCCCAGGTGCATATTATAACCCTCCTTCACCTTTGAACTGTATGTTACAGAGGTTTATCCATACTGCTGAACAAGAGGTACTTCTCTCACCACTCTGCCATGGTGGAGTATGAGCTTGCCTGCAGCCTTCAGCCACCCCACTGAAGCAAAAATCAGAACTCCATGCTCATGACTGAAGAGCAAAACCACCGTGAACATGCAGAATGCAGCTTAAATTTCACTGTTTGGAGGAGCACTTTATATACCCCTGATATAATGCAGGACCAAAGTTTACTCTCAAACAACTTAACACAGAGAATCAGCTTTGTACTTTTCCCTGAAAAAAAGAAAAAGGAGTAATAGCAACGTATCACCCCTGTCTGATGCAAAAATAATATGCTCTTAAATATGCCTCTGGTGATGATGACCCCAGGGCAACTTTGGCTTTTCTAAAAGTTACATTTAAAGCAGTATTTGTAATAAGTTTAGAGAAGACAGAGCCAATGATCTACCCAGCTCAGTGATACACTCAGTGTTTCTCTCTGACCAGGTCTATCCAAGATGAACCTGGAAAACATAATGCCCAGCTGTGTTCCTGCTCTGTATTATAGGCACCAGATTTTTCTCAGTGAGTCCAGCCTGAAGAATTTAAATGCTGCACTCAAAACAGATGATGAGAGGAATGAGACATAAATAAATGTAAAGACCTGCCCACAATCATCAGCTCCTGCTCTGAAGCCTGTCTGCGGATCCGCTGCCAGATGTCTATAACGAAGAGAGTGCTGCTGCTGTTGAAAATGGAGGTGAGGGAACTCATCAAGGCTGCCATCATCACTGCAATCATCAAACCCCGGAGCCCTGGGGGAGCAAAAGAAGGAAGGAAAATCAGCACTAGACCGTGGGCCTCCGAGCACAGTTTTGTTCATCCCGATGTCTGGTAACTGCAGTAGGATTTCCACATCCTTAGGATGGATAAGGGCAGTCTGGTCCCCTCATGCAAAGCTCAAGGCCACCTCCCCAGGTGTGTTTCTTACCATCAGGCATGAGTTCAATCACCAGTTTGGGGTAGGCAATGTTGGAACAGCCCACTGCAGCTCCACAAACCCTTTTACAGATGTCTGGGTCCACGCAGCCCACTTCATCTGCAGCAGACAGGAAAACAACAATTAGTCAGTGTGAACCCCACTTAGCCACAGGATGTTTAGTTAAAGGGAACAAATCTCGATGTTTTGTGTGGTTTCGTATAAATTCAGAGGTGCAGCTGGAATGCAGCTGAACAATATTTTACATCCTATAACAAAGGTAAAGCTTTGAGATGACATTTTGCAATTCTGTTCAGGGCACAGATAAAACTCTCCTGGAAGTTGCATAATTGTAATCTTTCATGATTTGTCATTTGTGGAAACTGGACTGTTTCCAAGAACCTGTCAGCTGGGTTCCCAGGGATGTTGCAGGCTGACTAAATCCTATTTAGGAAATCTGGGAGATAAGCACTTTCCTCCAAGAGTGGTCCTCCTAACCAATGTATTCTTCCTGGGAATAGGGATGCTCTAGAGAAATCAGCAATGAGAGTGCCTTGGGAGACAAAAGAGGGCTCTTCTGTATAATCCACAAGGAACTGAATGAATCTGTGTGGTAGAATGTCAAAACTCTCCAAAATACCTAATGAATGGATTCCATAGGACCTGAAGGACAGCCCTCAGTGCTCCTAGTGTTTCATTTCAATGATTTCCTCAGACAGATGGATGCAAGGTCCACAGGGATGGAGCTATATGGTCCAAATGGAAAATATGCCCCATAGGGATACTCCCAGTGACTTTTGCCACTGTGGGAGAACTAGAGGTGGAGGGAGGGTGTGGGAACACTAGGGTACAACAGGAATCTATATGAACATATCTGCAGGACAGCAGTTCCTAAGATGCAGTTTTAAGTCCTGGCAGACCTGTGTGGTGGGATTAGTGGTCCTGGCAGGTATGAAGCAAGGAACACGGGGAGACTTACCTGGGTACAGAGCTCTGCTGATCATTCCTGGCATGACAAGGAAAAACATAGGGAAGATTTTCAGATATCCTCCCAGCACCGATCCACCCTTGGCATGGGAGAGGTTCTTGGCAGAGAGAGACCTCTGGACTATCACCTGCAATCAGTGCAGAAAGGGAACAGAGAGTAAAAAGGAAGCACAACAGGGAGAACAGGATCCATCCTCTCTCTGTCTCTCTTTCCCATGGATGACTTTCATCCAGCAGGATCCCAGGGTGTTTCGCATGCCAATGGCAACTTTCCCACCTCGGCTGACTGCAGCCTGCTGCCACTGCTCAGAGCTCGGTGCACAGGCTACAGGAGAGGGCAGCGTGGAAATTTCCTTTACAGGAATAGTTTTGCCCTTGACTGAAGTGAAGCCACCTTGAGGGCTGGAGGCAGCAGCTGTATGGCAGCAAGAGACACGGAACGAAGCAGACTGTAGGTGTTCTGGTGAAAGCTCAGTGGTGGGGTTTCGTAATTATCCCATCCTAAAGTACAGAAGCACTGTGTCTTGAGAAACACATACAGATTTCCTTGTTTATAGCTTGAAAAGGAATAAGAGACGTGAGACGTCTGGGAATATGAATGGCTTGTCTGGAGGTCTGCACAAGGTCATTGCAGAGCCAGTTCCAGACCCACATTTTCGTACCATTGTCATGCTAACTGCACGAAGTCTCACAGTACTCACCAGACCACAGTGGGATAAAGACAGAAGAAAATAACCTGTTCTCACTGCATTAAGAGGTGCAAAAAATTAGCAGCTTGCTGAGATGGTGGAAGGAGTGAGATATTCTGGTCTAGACCAGTAAAATGGTAGTAACTCCTGCACAATAAGACATAGGTAACTTTTCAGTTCACAGATCCACAAACTGAGGACTGGACTGAAAATAACAGCACTGTGGTTTGTCTGCTGAGGGAGAAGACTTTCCTTACCTGGTCAGTGCACCAGCACCAAAGAGCCAGCACAGAGAGACCAAATATAAGGCCAGGCCAAGGAATGTCTCCTGTGATGGGATCCCTGAACAAATGAAAGGCATCTGCACGTGGGAGGTGACAGGTCGTGTTTGGGACTGTGATCTTCGGCATTGCCGTGCTGTATTTCTCCTGAAGTCCTTCATACCAGCCAACTTTCTCAAATCCTGAAAAGAAAATGCCAGTGATTTAAGGGCTTGTGCTTCCTGCAAAGTTATTATCTTATCTGAGTCTCGTGATTACTTTTCTTTTCTCTTATCTTCGTCTTATCTCCTTTCTTTTCATTCCACCCTTGCTTTTGCGGTCAAGGTTTCTGCAGAAGTCAGTTGGATTTTGCCCAGAGTCCTTGTGGTTTAAATAGTGCATCCTGGAAGAGGATCAATGCTGGAAAATCTCCATGATCCTAATCCTCACAATGTTCTCAGCCTCTAGTCTTTACTCAGACACCCTCCAAGACCTAGAGCAGCAAGGTATGACATGGAAAAAGATATACCTACATTTCTGATTGCCAAGAAGGTTTTTTTACTTTTTTACAGTTTTGCTTTAAAGTAAAGACTGATGATGGTCAGTTCCTTGTTGCTCTTTATTTTTTTACAGTGCTCAGTTACGCCCACATGACTCCACAGTAACTCCCAAAGTCAACAGTGCAAGTCAACAGGATTACTCTGAACTGACATGAGCTTAATGAGAGCTGAATTCGGCTCTGGGAATGGGATGTTTCAAAGCTCTTTGGCAACTCCAGTGAGGTGAAGTTATCCAGAGCCTCATCTCCACACAGTTAGTGCAAAGGACAAAGCAAGTCTGGAGGATCAGACTTGAAGACTGACGCAAGGCTTGGAGGATAAGAGTTGTGCTGGCATGACTTCTGTGTGTGGTTAAAACTCTTTTCTGCACCACACATGAAAGGGTGAGGCACCCTCCTAAGGTCTGATGGCCTTGGGACCATTAAACAAGTGTGTGATGCCACCGCAGGTTCCCCTTACCTATGAACATGAGGACCAAAGCTCCCAGCACCATGATCACGGTCTGCAGCACGTCTGTGTAAATCACAGCTGTTAAACCACCTGTCAGGAGAGCCAGAGACAACAGGCAGAGTGTGTCACCACGTACAGGCAAACAGGTACCTCACCTGCAAAAAGGTTTTCCTCGGCCCCAACTCTGTGATTTCAGGACAGACCCACTGGGAGAAGCTGGCACTGAGCTGGTACCCGGGAGCCCACAGCTGCCAGAAGCCTTCCCATGAGGAATGGCCTCAAGGGCTTTTCCACATTCATGAGAGAACTCGGAGACACTTTAGCATCTTAATATCTAAAGGTGGTAATTTTGCAGAACGAGAAAAAAGCAGCGAATACGGGCAGTGGGAGCTGAGAGCCTTGTGCAGTGTTAGGAAATCCTCCAGAATCAGCCATGTTTCCCCCATTCCAGTTTCCCTTGGGCCAGGAGGGGAGAGGGGAATAGCCAGAGGTCTCCAACAGCCGGGAATGACAGGGCAGGTACTATCAGCAACCAAGGCAATCTCTCCCTCAGACCAGGACCTGAATACTTTCCCCTTTGTAGGAAATGAGAAACTTACATCTGAGGCTCCAGTTTATAATATTTTCTTTAAAATCAGCTATTTACCAGCTATGGTGTAGACAGCAGTCACTGCTAGCAAGACCACAGTGGACAAGTAGAGGTTCCAGCCCAAAGAGATTTGGATGAACAACGCTCCGGAAAAAATGTCTGTCTGAAATGAAAAAACCCAAGGGCAGTCTGGCATTAGTAGAGCTTCGTGCAAGTGAAATCTAATAAAGCAGCCTGCAGCCCTCTGCGGCTGAGAGCGTTGACAAGGGAGGACACCACGAAGGTGAAGTGGAAGAGGACAGAGCTGTTGGGGCTGTTGGCTGTGAACCTTTTCCTGAATAAAAGGCAAAACTTTCCTCTGGCTCAGAGCTCTCAGGATGTGGGAGTTGGGGGAGCACGAGGGTAAAAATCAAGGTCCTGTGCCAAGGGACTAACAAGTCATCAAAATAGAGATGATCTTCATGTCATAGAACCCTCAGTGAGACAGACAAGTACTGGTGGAAATTGTCACTCCTTTTGCTTACTGTGAAGATATCCATGGGTAGCAGAGCCCATGTATCCACAGGCAGACAAAGGATAGAAAGAAGAGACCACATTCTTCCCAGGACTACATCTTGGTGGGCTAGTGGACAGGAAACACTTCGCAGGCAGAATCACTGGTGTCTTATACCACGATTTATTTTATCTGAAAAGGTCAACAGCTTGCTTTTCTGTTCATGCAGTTCATCCTACTAGAATGACTCCCAAAAAAACAGGTTATACGTGCTGAGGACCTCACTAGAAATACAGAAACCCCCACTGGCTGTGTTTTGTTTGGACCTTCTGGCAGAGAGAGTGACACCAAAACCAGGTGAAACCTGAAATTACGTAGATAACATCATTCAAAATTGCAGAAGGTGATATAGGAGATATTTGTGTTGGGAAATCAGTTTGAAGGACACCTGTAAATCTGGAATGGAGTGAGATAACAGGTGAAGAGACATTTGCCAAGGGAGACAGGAGGCATGGGGCAAGAATTCTATTTGCTGTGCCTGAAATTAGCACCTTAAAGGCAAGGACCCAGTGCAACCGCTGCCCTCTGCAAACCTGAGACAGGACTAGCAGAGTCAGTACACCACAGGAATCACGGTGCCTT
Organism: Myiotriccus ornatus; assembly: GCA_036023395.1. Classification (NCBI taxonomy): domain Eukaryota; kingdom Metazoa; phylum Chordata; class Aves; order Passeriformes; family Tyrannidae; genus Myiotriccus; species Myiotriccus ornatus. Next base: position 7,798,749 of record JAYRBT010000005.1, read on the forward strand.
CCGGGGTTTCACTTCCCAGCAGGAAACACAAACACCTCTGCAGCCACGCAGGATCAGTCCTCTGACAACACTGTTTATTGAGATCTCTGTTTTCTTTGCAAGCCAAGAAGACTCTGCAATGCCCTAGCTGTTAACCTGTGTTTGGGCAGAAGGCACAGGGAGAAAAATCCTTCTTGTAACCAACTGCCTGCTGTCCAGCCAGCCGCTAAATGAGCTCTCCACAAACAATAGCACCGCTTAATAGAAAGCACCTGTCATGCCCATAAACTCCACCAGCCACATCCATCAGCCACGCGTGAATTGGCGGCACGGAGGAGAAACCACCGAGATGAAACAGCGCTGGCGGGGGCCAGGGTCCTGCTCTGAAAAGCACCGGCAAATTCTGCTCTGCTGAAGGTCATTCTGAAAGACAGCTCTGTTTCTGCCACAGGGCTGTGTGGCCCTGAGGTCTTCCATTTACCCCCTGATGGGGTAAAGAGGCTTCAAATGCCTCTTTGCAAGACTTCACCCAGGGCAATGCTCCAGTCCCACAGGGCAAAGCTCCTGGTGGCAGTGGTGACAGCAGTGGGTGACATGACCAGGAGCTGCCCGTTCGAGGAGCATCTCTATCCCACCCTTCTAGCCTGGAACTCCTCTTAATGTCCCTCCCAGGACCTGAGACATAATAAGCCTGGGAGAAGGACTCTGAAAGCAGCTGCAAATCTCCAGTCAGTGCTTCCCAAGGCAATTGGCAACTAAATACTGCAGTAGGGTCTAGTGAAAACTGACTTGTACTGGCCTTGGGACACTGAGCTGGAGATAAAGGACTGACATCTTCATTCTCTGTAGTGGAGTCTGAAATACGGTCCTCTCCCTCCAAGGGCACAGGTAGTTCCTAGTTAGTATCTCAGCGTACGTTCTGCTTCTTTATGAATGGCATTTAAATGGGGAAATACCCCATAGCTTACATTGCTTTTTGGTTACCAGCAGGGTTATAGTGCTACACTATACAATCCAGAAAAGATACTGAGTTTTGTCTTTAGCCAGAACATACCTCCCTTTCACTCCACCCGTTTTGTACAACACAAGGAATAGAAAGGGAAAGAAAAAGCCATAACATACCTAATGCTGAAAACTCAGCTAGACAAGAACAATGGCAGGTTTATGATAATTTAACAGAATTTCACCTCTACAAGATGCAGCCAGCCAGACTCTCAGACGGGGTAGTACTGCCCTTCCTCTGTCTCTATTGCCTAAGGTTTGATCTGATAGAAGAGGAAAGCAGGCAGACGGCTTTTGGTACTTACACTGTTTAGCAATTAGCTGCACATCCCTGTAAAGTTCTCACTGTGCGTTGCTGTTTAATGAGGGCTCTCTCTCTTAGGATAGGTCTCCGTGATCAATACAGAGGCAGGTGTTTACCTGAGCAGAGCAGCACAAACACACTGCTACTGTTTCTGGGAGCTGAGCTGGTCCTTTCAAGGACATCTGAGCTCTCCATGAGCAGCCCTGAGTTGCACCAGGATGACCTACCCCCGCTCTAGACACAAGGGTCCGTGTTCAGTCGGATACATACGGATATCTTGGTGAATATGTAGAGAATCAGGGACAGTATGGACATGTAGATTTGTATCCTCTGCCCTCCAAATCTCTTCTGCAGGTACTCAGGCATGGTGACTACTCCTGCTGCGATGTAAACAGGCACAAAGATCCAGCCGAGAGCCAGAAGTGCCCAGGTGGCCTGTTAAAGAGACAGAACATAAAGGCACATGACTCAACACATGGGAACAGCTTTCCCCTCTGTTCTCTCGGTGGACATCCTAAGAAAGCAGAAAGGTACAGTGCCATGCAATGTACTGGAGAAGCAGTCTGACTTTTTCTTCCTGCTCAGAAGATGAAACAACCACTGTAGGAATTATTACAATTCAATCAGAAACTTTTGAGGTTCTTCCCCTAAGCCCTGTGTCTCTCTGTCATGGGTGGCACATCCTGTTCCATCTCCTGATCTTTGGGTCAAGATGGTGTGTCTGTTGCTCTGGATCTCTGAAAGATGGTGGTGTATTTGGTGGCCTTTGAAACCACTGATGCTGTGGCAGTGAAGAGTTAAGTGATTCCGAGCAGGATGGGAGCATCTGTTTATTGCTTGATTAGCAAGTGATGAGGCTGACGCAGCAGACTGTCCCCGCAGAGCATAAAAATAAGCAACAGCAAGACTCTGCTGGGATGTTCTCCTTGCAGGCTGACACAGATGTGCTTCTGTCACTTGTAGATAAAGGGGCAGTTCAGTTGCTCTGCCACAGGGGAAGAGTCTTTTGGAAGTGTAAGGACATCTCCCACCATGTATTTCTTCTCTGATTCCCAGCAAAAGCCCAAACAGGAGAACTTGAAGGTAAAAAAAAGCCATTGGATTATCAAACCTCACTTCCTGGCTGTCTTGGGCCATTACCTTTCATCCAAGTACCTTACATTAGTCCAGATTTTATTTCAATCAGTTATTTAAGTTTTCAGAAAAGAAACTGATCCCTGTGAGCAGAGATTGTGACTTATTGAGGAGAACAGCCATGGCTCCTGCAGTGACAGAGACTGGCTGAGGTGAAAGATGCTCATATGATCCCTCTGGCTGAGTGATGTCCCACGACAAAGGGAGAGAATAATGGCATATCTAAGGTCCCTTTCCACTCTGAAAGAAATTAATCTAAACTCATGAAGTTAGATTTGCCCTGACATACAATCTTGTCTTCATGGGCTTCTCAAGTGACTTGAATAGATTTCCTAAAGTACAGCAATATTGGTATGTCCTACGTGTACCAGGCTGAACACAGACTCTGGTTTCTTCACAAAGGACTTAAAGGTAATCTTAATGGTCTAGAAAAAAAAACAACAGTGCAGTGAATAGATATCCCAGGAAAGAGCTTTTGGTGGGCCCTGCCTGTGCTGTGGCAAGTACCCAGCACTATTAGCACTCTCTGCTGATGTAGCCAAGAGATTTAGAGTTAGGTGAGTGATGTTTATTGTGAGGCTGGCACTAATCTCACTCCTCATCACTGCAGCTGAGAAATTTCATTAGCATCGCACACAAAGGGCCTGGTTTTCATGTGCTGTGTGGTGTCAGTGGCAATTTTCCAGGCCACTTCCACAGGGCAGAATCAGACCTGCCTTCACACCCAGATGTTCTCCCCAGAGATGCCACATGTTGGCAGCTGACAGGTGAAGGCAGTGTTGCTGATTCTCATGAATTTACACTGAATTTAGGAGAACCTGCTGCTTTTACCATTTGGTTTTGTTTGCTGTTTTTTTTAAACTCCCTGTACCCAGAACCCTATGATTATCCAAGCACCTTTCCAGCATTCATTATCTTTTATTTTAATCTTCATGAGCGCAGACTAAAGCTTAAAATTATGGCCATGTGCTTCTGAGAAGGTCAAAGAGCTAATAATTCTAGTGAATTCCACTTAAACCAAAACAAAGATCTCACGTTTTCAAGTCTCTCAGAATGTCTGGAGGCTTCTCTCCTGAGGCTTGAGCACTTGTTGCTGCTGATACCATTAAACATCTGATTTTGGAGACAAACCCACAGTCCCATTGTAAACAGTTACATCTTAGTTGCCAAGCAAAACTGACTTACATTCCACTCAAAGGCCCCAACAGCAAGGCCCCCAGCTGCTCCAGTGCCCGCCAGGCCGATGAATAAGCCACTGCCCACATTGCTTGACATCAAGGATGCTCCAATCTGAAACACATGGCACAGGGACAAAGCCCACAAAGTCACCCCGAGGAACTTCCATATCAGCCCAAGCATTTTCCCCTGTTCCCAGGACTTCATCTCCTTGTAGTGTCAGGTAGCTGGATGCTGATGGACAGTTGAGTTTTCCTTACCTTCTAAAAAAAACCCCTACATTTTTATATCTTAAATTGTGGGTGCCTGCTCCCTTCCGCTGCCCCCACCCCAATGCAAAGCTTAACCTCAGAATCAGGGTTGGCTTTGTCAGCGGTTCTGCTGAGACACAGGCCTGTTGTGGGAAGTACAGCGGGGTGAGGGAAGCCTGGTGTCAGCCACAGATTCCTCCGTGTCCCTGAAACGTGACGGATTTCTCCATTCCCTTGCTAGCCAGCCAGCAAAATGCCTGCTCCGACCTTGCTGACCCCTGCTCCACCCTCCCCACGTCTTGCTGACAGCCCCTTTTAAGTCTTGCACTGAACATGGTGGTGGTTCACACAGCCCTCCTGAAACTCCTCCTAAGGGAGGAGACTCCTGAACCGTGGCATGGACAGTGTTAGAACCACGCAGGTCCTTTGTGTTCAGTGTGTATGTTTGAAGCGATCCAGCTCTGCAGGAGGCTGGAAAATGTTCACGCCTCAGGTGAACTTCAACTGCAGGCTGTGGGCTTGGCAGGCTGTCCCTACCATGGCTCACTGACACCCTAACTGGGAGAATGCCAGCCTCTAAGGCTCCTTAAACAGGGCAAAGGCTATCTGACTAAATTACTACTTTTACTGGCACAAAGCCTCACCTCCTTTCTCTATGCCAGCGTCAAGTCTCTCTCGGGGTCAAATGAGTTACCAAAAGGACAAGTCAAGCCCTTTTGTCCTAAAGTTTCCTTTTAGGCTCATCACCTACAAGGAGCTCTTCCCTCCTTAGTATTGCTACATGCGAAACAAGGAATGATAGAAGTTGATCTGCTTCTCACCTTCGAGCAAGGTAAAACATTAATATAACATCAACACCCACACCGACTCCTGCTGACAGCTCTGCCTCCTTGTCAAGGAAAACTCTTGATTAGAGAGCTGGTTGCTGCAACATGAATTAGCACCTGGTGTTCTCAAGAAATGTAACCAGTGTTCCTGATATGTAGATCAGACACAGAAATACAGAAGATACATTGCAGAGGAGCAGCAATTTAATGTCAGGGTTTAGCTGAGGTTGTTTAATGCACAGTTCAAATCTGTCACTTCCATAAAAAAGAATAATAAAATACATGTAAGCCAGTCATGAACTCAAGGTGAAGGCCACGAGGAGCTGAGCCTGCAGGAGTGCTGCAGAGGTGGAATCAGCTCTGACAAACAAAACTGGAAAGGGAACAGCACTAGAGGTTGCTTTGAACCTAAAATGGTTCCAAAGAGCCAAGAGCTGACCTGTGTTCAACAGTCTCTGTGGCCACCTGTGGCTGGAGCCAAAAGCAGTGAGAATGTTTCTGGGTTTGTTTTGGGGCTTTCTTAATAGAAGGGAAAAAAAAGAAAAGCACAGAAAAATGAACAAAATTGAGGAAAAATGTTCTATTTTAGTATCTTTTAATTTTCCCCCTCCTAATTAGAGAAAACCATCAAGCTAAGTATTTTCCATTAAATGTCACTTGGCCGAGACAGAAGTATAAAGAACATTTAAGAAATGACAGATTTTAGAGAGGTGTATGTGTCTCTGATGGAGCAGACTGAAAATCTAGCCTAGTGAATTTATGGGCAATGCACAGCTAAAGTTAAAAAAAAAAGAAAAAACCCAGTGTTTTGGTTGAGAAGTGCATTCCGTTACCCACAACTCACTGGAGAGATATATGGTTCTAGAGTCTGGCACTGGCTGAGAAGAATCTTTATTCCTGTGGTGTTTTTATTCCTTTCAAACTTTAAATTATCTTTGTATGTACCTTTCACTCCCAAGAAGAGGTGCCTTCAATAGATTATTTTTTTCTTCATAGTGAAGATTTATACTTCAGTGGTTTGAAGTTTATATCCCTTACATTGTTAGTCAATAAACTCAACTTTGCTCTAAATAGCAAGGGCTCAGAAAGTCCTGGGCTTTGGGATTATTTTTTCTTCAGTCTCTAAATGCTTTTTTACTGAATAGCACATTCCTAGATTACCTAATGCTCTCTTGACTTGGGTACAACTATCTGTGGTGGGTTGGGGTCAAAGAGTTTCAAACCCAGCGCAGCAGTCAGCACTCCCTCACTTCCATCAATGGGAACAATTTAACTGCTGTCTTTAGCAGAGAAATTGACAGTTGGAAACATGTGACGATGCTGGGCTACACTTCTAGCTCAGTAGCCCATTAGCAAAGCTGAATGGGATGATCCTTGATGGATCCTTCATTTGTCCTCTTCATCTCAAGAACACAATCAAAACATGTAGGGACTGGGTCTCCTCACCAGACCTGCCCTCCTTGCATCTGGAATTGCTTTCAAACCACGAGAAACAGAGGGATGTGTTTCACTCACAGGCCACCAAGTCATGGATCGTCCAGCGAGGAAATAGCCTCCAACGGTCCCCCGGCTTGCTCGTATCGATGACTGGACGCACAGAGAAAAGAAAAGTGTTTTACCCCATTCACCCAACCCCTGAGTCCGACCAAACCAGGAGAATCCTTAATGCCTGCTGTCAGCATCAGCTTCAAAAGTTTGTGGATCTGCTAAGTATGCAAGGTTTTGCCCATTGCTTCTGCTGCTCCTTGTGTAGGTGTCTTATAGTCAAACTTCTTTGGAAAGAAGATGCTTATTACCCGTTTAATAACTTCTTCCTTGAATGTACCAATTGGGAAAGAAAAAGCAGTTCAGCCAGCTAGAACACCGTAGGTCTCTGGGACAGAGGCCTTCACCGAACAACATGAACAAATATTTAGCAACAATCTTTCCAAAGCTTTTGAAGTCCCATTTCAGTTTTCTCCACCCCAACCTTGGCTTTTCCTTTGCCTCCTGCCTGCCCCACACCCTGATGTGAGACTGCTCTGTAGCACGGGAGGTGAGCAACATCCCCAGGAAAACCTCCAGGGAACGACCCCTCGGTTGTCCCCATGTGGGTTGGGAGCGAGGGCTCACAGGAGGAAGGGTCACTGTCACCCCCAAACTTGCTCAGTAGGCTCTGGGATAACAGTGTGTGCAGAGGATGCCACTTGCAGGCCAACATCTTTGTACCCAGGAGGGGCCCAGGGAGGATCGAAGTGTCTCTGCCTTGGGGAGACCCAAACCCAGTCCCCTCGGGGGCTCACCCATATCCCGACGGCGAGGACGAAGGCGAAGTACAGCACCACGACGACGATGTCTGCCACTCCAAAGGCTGCTGCCGTGTCCCCTGGCAGCACAGGCGGCTCCGTGGTGGCTGGGATCGGCTGGCTCATGGCTCTGAGCAAACTGCTGATTTTCTCGCTCAGACTGGACTTTGCTGCACACCGGTCTTCATCATTTCCCTTGTAATAATTAATAAGGTGAGGAAGGTGGGAGTGGGAGCCAGGCAGGGCTGTGGCTAACGTTTTCCAGCAGGGGCTTGGTCTCTGTGGTTCATCAGTGAGGACCTCCACATAGCTCTGTGATGTGAGGATTCCTCACTGGCGACATCCACTGAGGTGGCAAACGGGCAAAGGTCACATTGCCTTGTCCCCTTCCCGGTTTCACAGCACTGTCTCTTCAGCATCCTACAGGGAAAAGCTCCTCCTAAGAGGAGCTGCCTAGAGGGGAGTTGGTCTTTCTTCCTGGTGCGGGTGGCAAGGACATGGCTCTATGCAGGCTGGGTCAGCCCCTGCACCCACATCCCAGGGACAGGACCAGCTGCAGGTGAGTGCACTGCTGTCCCCTTTCCTCACTCCATGTGCTGCCTCCTTCCCCATCCTGTGCTGCAGCTCAGGGATAGTCTGTGCTGCAGAGACCCACAGCAGACAGAGAACAACAGGGGAAGTGCAGAGTGGCGACAGATGAGCTTCCTTGGCAGGCTCTCCAGCGTGCACGTGGCCAGCAGAGAAGAAGTTAATCTGATTGTGTGACAAGCAGAGCCCGAGCCAGGTCACCTACATAAGTGGGGCCAGCAGGAACAGCAGCTGTCCTGGGACATGGGCAGGTAGGAGCGGGCTGGCCCCTGTCACAGAACAAACTGTGAACCACAGGTCCTTCTCACTGTCCCGCCAGCTCCCAGCACAGCAGAGACATTTCTCTGCCTGGTTTGTTGGGACCAGGTGGGGGAGACCCCCCAGAACCAGCCCTCTGAAGCAGGGCACAGGGTGTGGGTCACACAGCCCCTCTGCTCCTTTGTGGGGACAGCTCGGGGAGGATCACCCAACATTCCTATCCCAGTTGGCAGAGTCATTCCAGAGCTGGCTGTGGGGCACAAGGCTTCTCCAGGCAGACCTCAGACCTCTAAGCAGAACCATTTCCCACCTCCCACACATTCCACCACCCATAGTCCCTCACCACATGACATACCACAGAGGACATTTTAAACTTCAGCAAGCTTTGCTTGTTCATGGTTTCAAGGGAGGAAACAAAACCTCTCTCTCCTTTTGCTTTATCCCCCTCGCTCCCCGAGTTTTCTTGCAAATGCTGGCTACCTACTTGCTCATTAATTGCACTGCTAACATGAGGCCCACATCCACCCCTGCTCCCCAGTCTCAGGCTCCCTGGGAGCGGTGCCTCCCTGTAGTCTCATTATCCACAGGAGGCTTTTCAAGACTGAAATGTTTCAACAAGCTGAAGTACAGTTACCAGAAATTAAATATCTGGAAGCCTAAATCCCCAGGTGTAAGCAGGCAGCTCTCCCTGCACAGAGCTGATTTACACTCACCCACACACTTCTCCCTCTTAACACCACAGCACCTGAAAAAGACAGTTGCCTAATCCTGAAATGCATTAAATACCTGCCCGAGAAGCAAACAGAGCCAGTATCTCCAATCTTCCCCAACCAGGAATCCTCCTCCACATGGCGTGCCCAACCCACAGCACCTGCCTGACCCAGCCCTTCACCCCACCTTCCCAAGGTGCTGTAGCAGCACCAATTAACCCTTGCAAACACTTGAAAGCTTGCACCCTGAGCAGTAAATGCATCTAATAAGCCATTCCTGACAGCTGTGAGCTATCACAAGTCCATCGGATCCACCAGCAGGGCCTGACGGTGGCAGGACATTACTGCACTGACTGGATCATCCCAAACCCTAGTGGCCAACCCCACTGCTGGTGCAATTGGGAAGGACTGTAGGGGCTGCAGCTCGAGCACAGACGATACCTTGAGTGCACCTGTGGCCGTCCCTTCCGTCGCTGCTCCTCGATCCTGTCCAGGCAGAGTCGCTCCGCTCCCCGGGCGAGCTGCAGAG
>JAYRBT010000005.1:7807891-7829166 GCA_036023395.1 Myiotriccus ornatus
GCTATCACAAGTCCATCGGATCCACCAGCAGGGCCTGACGGTGGCAGGACATTACTGCACTGACTGGATCATCCCAAGCCCTAGTGGCCAACCCCACTGCTGGTGCAATTGGGAAGGACTGTAGGGGCTGCACCTCGAGCACACTGTGGCCGTCCCTTCCGTCGCTGCTCCTCGATCCTGTCCAGGCAGAGTCGCTCCGCTCCCCGGGCGAGCTGCAGAGGTGTGCTCCTTCCGGGGTTTTCCGTGGGGCCGTGACCAAGTCCCTGCCCACATCCAAGGGGATGATGCATTCCGATGTTGTGTGACACTCACCCTGGCTCCCGGCCCTGCCGCAGGAGCCCCGGGCAAGAAGCACAGAGCTCAGTGCGAGGTGCACGGCTCCGCGGGGTCCTGGCAGCAGGACAGCGCTTATCTCCCACTCCATGCACTGCTAAATCAACACTGGTGGCCATCCACCCCCAGGAGCTGCGGCGCTCCTTGCCCTGGGAACAGATGTGGCAATTCGCACACCCGGGAAACAACAAAAATTCAGCACAGCTGACAAACAAGCCCTCGGAGTGAGAGATGTGACAGCAGCATAAGCCCAGTGGGTGCAAGCAGGCAGATTCAGAGTGGGGCACGTTCTGTCTCCCCCACTTATCTCCAGGGACCTGATGAGGCACCTGGAATGTGCTGGTTACCTGCTATGGCAAACCCACCTTCCTCAGAAGGCAGAGGGCTCAGAGCCGCTTGGTCTTGTAGGCAAGGCTGCATTTTGCTTGCCCAAAGCTAAAGGACAAGTTGTTTTATGTTGCCTGTGTTGGTGGGAGCGGTGGTGGCAGCACAGGAATTACCAGGCATGATGGAGAGGGATGAGCCAGTGAGCACAGGGCACAAAGATGTTGTGGGGTGTCACCCATGGCAGGAACAGGCACTGGTAGAGGTGTTGGCTGTACTCACGGGGGGTAACTGGCACAGAGGGCTGAGCTTAAGAATACAAATCTCCCTCCTCTCCCCTTCCCCCTCCTGAGACATCACTCTTGTAACTTCCAAAGAACCTTTCCTCCTCCCTTCAGGACTCACTTCCTGGTGCACACCTGGCTCCATGCAGTCTTTTTGTTGTCCTTTGTGAGGGCTGAGAGCACGGATAGCAAAGGGGGGGGCAGAAGGCAGCCCCTGAGGCTCAGATGGTGTGGCTGGGGCTACCTTGTCTTCGTGGCACTGAGCCCTGCAGCCACAGCTTCTCCCAGCCCTGCTACGATGCCTGGCAGAGGTGTGGGGCAGGCTGCAGAGGAGCAGCAGCCCTGTAAACCCCCCAGTTTAAGCAGTACGTGGGAGCTGCAGTCAGCCTGCAGCACTGTTAATACGCTCTCCTCTCCTTGCAGCAGAAGTGACAGGACGTTTAGTGTCCTCTTGTGGAGTGTGAGCCCTCGCTCCTGTCACAGCGGCTGAGAATGAGCCCTTCAGGGACTGGAAATTCTAAGTGGCGTTTCAAAGTGTGCAGCTCAAAAAAAATAAAAAGGTGCTGAAGAGCAAGTGTTTCTGGGGCAAAGGATGCTCGGTGAAGTGACAGGCAATTATTTTCACAAATGTTAACGAATAAATGGACTTCCTCTTCATTATCAGGCTACTTCACAGTCGTCAGCAAATAGCTCCAATGACAATTAGTGAATTTCTAAATGGATTGAGAAATTGGCTTACACACAGATACCGATGCAATGAAGTGAGGCGATAGCCCAGCCTCGCTTCTCACCTTGCCTCCTGGGGGGGTTTTCCTGCATGCTGGATGGGTGAGGCATTCAGCTAACCATTATTTTCTTCTCAGCCCTTTCTCAGAGGGAATGACTCTTGAATGAAATCCAGCAGTTTAATTTTGGTTTGATATGAATGGGCTTTGAATGTATTTAACGTTTAAAGGCAGCTATTCAGCTCGGAGCCCGCGCCAGAGGAGCAGCAGGAAGCACAGCAGACCCCCGGGAAGCGCAGCGGTGCTACCACAGCTCTTTTCTTCCCTCTGCAGGCCACAGTCTTGATTGTCACTCCTGGACCGTCCCATAAACCTGGAGCAGGACCATGACTTCAAGACTCCCTGTATTATTTTTGTTTGTTTGTTTAACCTGGGTGAGTCAGGGACACCTGTGCTGAGGCAGTGATAAAATGCCATGCAGAGGAGCGAGGGAATGTGCTGGTTTCATCCTTGTCAGGATGCTTTGTGTCCCATCACATCGGGGGAAAGCTCCCACCTCCATGGGCTGGAAACTGCTGCTGTCTGTTCCTGGGGACAGGGAGAGGTCCCCGTGCATGTTCTCAGCTTCAGCCGTGCAATGCTGGTGCAGAGTCAGGTGGGCTCACATGGGAGGTGCTTCGTTTGGGCTTTCCCCTCACTGGGGAGCTGTGAGCATGGACCTCTCCCAGCAAGTGGCACTGACCGCCACTTACCCCCTCCTCACTCCCTCCCAAAGATCTCCTGTAGCCCTGCCTGAGCACTGTGGACCCATAATCCTGTCATCTGCATGTACACTGCAGACAGCCTTGACACACAGGACAGTTCCAAGTTACCACACAGCTTCTACTGCACCTAATTGGGACGGTTAAGTGAGTTTAGTGAGAGGAGAGGTGATACCAACGAGTCAGTCTGGGCTGAAGTGAACATTACTGAGAGCAGAGTCTCACCCCAGCTGCCTTTATCCAAACAACGCACTTCCTGCCCCAAACAAGACCTTGTGCCTCCCTGTTCAGCTCAGCAACCTCCTCTGGTTGCCCCTTCCATCCCCACACATCTCACTGGGAAACTTCTCTGACTGCTGGGAAATTAAGGTGGGAAGTCACAGAAGGAGTTTCAGCTCACACTTCCAGCCACAGCTGCCTAGGAAAAAAATCATTCTAGGACCAAGTAGACTTAGGCTGGATAAAATATGTCACATCTACTGAGTGACTTTTTTGACTAACAGCCAGACTTTGAAAAATATTAGCAAGGGTAAAACATTAAGTGACAGAACAAGGACACTTTAGATGAAGAATGTTGCTCTCCCTTTAATTTACTCCCCTGTACAGCCTTGCAAAGATCTCAGCAGAGTAAGTGTCCTTATTGATGGATATGCTATCCTTGTTAAGATGGGACAATATACTTATTTACAGCTTTCATCACTGTCATGAAGGCACAAAGCAAACAGATATAACTAATGAAGATTTAGCTATTACATGATGTCTTTGCCAACTCCATGCAGAAGTCTGAGTAAAAATCCTGGAAATAAATCTTTATATAAGAGCATTTTTAACAAATTTAAGACATGAAGAGATGTAGTTGTAGCTCGTATTAGGACTCTGGGTATTGCTTTTCTGGAAAGATGGTCTCGGGTTTGGAGTACAAATGAAGTGATGGTCTGAGAAATAGCAAGGAAGTGAAAGCCACATAAGCCCTACGGTCTGAGCTGTAAATTAGCATGTTCCTGGTGATGCTCCACAGCAAAGGTGCTGTGAGCTGTGACCATTAGCTACCACCAGCGAGGTGGACATTCAGTAATAACAAATCAACAAGCAGAAGAAAGGGATGAATTGCAACTAATAATGTGCCCACTTTGTTTGATCCTCTCTGTGTCCCTCTGAAGATGACAGCAACCCGTGCTACCTGGGACAGTGATGCTCCAAAGCAAAGCAGGCAAGGTAATGCTCCATGGACCCTGCAAAACACATTCTGTAGATACTAAAGGATCAACCAGATTTCCTTGATACAATCTGTTCTCTGAGAATCACGTGGAACTTAGACCAAGACTGGTAAAACTGGAGGTGGTGCACGATCACCTGGAAAGCTCCTGCAGGGCAGGGAATTGAATGCCTATGTCTGTTTGCCAGTATGACCTTGCACAGTCCTTTCACAGATCAAACAGTGGGGAAGAAAACAGGCCTTGCTGAATGATTCTGACCCCTGCTTTGCAGGAAAACTGAAAAAGCACTCCCTAAACACAAAAAGTGATCCAAGGCATTTAAATTTTTACTATGTGGCCCATTTTAAGAGAAAATGTCCCATGACTGAACCACAGATGTCAACAGCCTAGATGTTTTGGAACTGGGAATTCAGACACGTATCAGCAGCTTGATCCATCTTCGCTTGGTGACTATTTAAAAAAATCCTTCTCCTTCATGTCAGGAGGAAAATGGCAAGGAAGAATTAGATCCATCAATTTTAGAGTTAGGAGGCAGAACAAGGGCATTCTCTCTTGCGACAGATCTGTCAGTGTTTGGAGGTTGCCCTCACCAGGAGGTGAGCTCTGGTACAAACCTGCTTGTCTAGAAATATTAAAGTCCAATAGAAGGACTGAAGGAAAGGATTCTTCCCAGCTGGTACTTTGTCCCAGAGCTCTGGCAGAGCTTTTATTAAAGTTGCAAGGTTTCCCCCGTGATCTTCTGTGCTCCTTCTTTCCCTCCCTCACGTGCAGCTCCCTCACTCAGTGTCTGTTTCCCACATCTTCATCAGGGCCCCAAGGAAAGTGTCTCTGCCAGCACAGTTCAGCTGCTGACCCTCCCCTGAACGCAGCCTTGAGCATCTGGGGCAGCAGCTCCTCTTGCTCTAGTGAGTGGTCTTTTCACATCCAGGCTCAATGAAAGACAACTGTATTTCCCTGTCATTTCCCTGTAGCCACTGTGTTATGGACTCATGGAAGTGGAAATGAAGTCCATGTCTTTGAGTCACACCCTACAGCTGCAAGATCCTCTTTTTAGCTTCAGCAAGAGCTTCCTATAAAGCCTGTCGACCCATTTCTAGCTGAAACACATTTCAAAGCAAACAGGACAGATAAGATACTTTTTTTTTGGTAGAAAGGAGAATTTTTGAATTGATGCTGAATTTCCTTTGACTGGTCGATAAAATGGATGTCAAAAAGCTCTGAAGGTCAAGGATATATATGAAGTGAGTACAGTCTTCTGAGTTACTATTCCTAAGGAGAAGAACCAGAAAGGAAGGCTGAGACAAAATGGTTGCTAAAAGAAAGAGGAGGAAGGGGGGTGGGGGGCTGCAGGATAAAAATAATAAAATCAAACTTAATGGCTTGCTACAGTTTGTGGGGACTGAGGAAACAAAGTCTGGAACTGAAGGAGTTGTCAGGCAGTGAGATAGGGTTACACATCCTCCACACACAGCCTGCAGTGTTGGCTTTATTAGGCAAAAGGACTTGGGATCACTACAGAGAGAGGCGCCTTGCTCCCTGTCAGCTTGCACAAGTAATCAGCATCCCAAAATGACAGCCCCTTCCAGGGCTAAGATTTTTTAAAACAAAACTAAAATAAAAAGCCTCTCTGGTCCAGTTTCAAACCTAGTTGCACTACCAAAAAAAAAAAAAAAAAAAAAAAATTATAAAGAGGTAGGAACACTATGACATTCTCCAGCAACATCCCCAATGTTAATCGTCACCGTGATAATAATAACAATAATAACATTGACTTCTATCATTCCTATACTGTAGTTGAGCAGCTCATATTCTGAGGAATACATCAGGCTTGATAAACTGCTGCCATCAACTCACACAGTGTGATAAGACTCAGCGTGGGAGGGTGCTGATGTTTCGTGATGCCCTGGAGAAACTGAGGACAAAACGAGATAAAGACTCCCCCATGCGGAGCTGGATTTCCAAGGAGGGCTTGGAGTACACGGAAGGGGAATGATCCAGTTTGGGACACTGGCCAGGACACAGGAAATAATGCCCCTGTTCTTTGCCAAAGCATTGGCAAAGCTTTGTTACTGCCAGTTCCAAGCCTTAAAAATTCTTGAGCTGGGGGCCAGAACTGAATGATATTGGCTTAGGTATCATGAGGACTTCTTTTTCGTTTTCAGCAGAGAAGCTTTTCTTCTCTTTCTGGTTTCTGTTCCCAGCGGGTGCATTTTTATACTTTTCTCCACCATAATGAATTCTAGCAGCAAGTCTTAGATTAGCATGAAATTTGGGAAGTTTACTGCAGTCCCATGACTCCAGAAACTGGGACTTTGGGGAAAACAATAAACCTCACCAGTTTCACAGGAGAATTGCCAATATTGGTGCTCAGCTGAGGCCCCTCTCCACTCTTACACTCCCACACTCTCCTGGCACAGCCTCTGCTCTGAAATGTGCAGCCTTCCAAGCTGCAGCTCTGAGGATGGGTTTGCAAGAGGGCCCCCAGAAAAAAAGCTCTTCAGAGAGCAATTAAACTGATGAAAACAGCTTTTTTTTATTTATTTATTTTTTAAATGTACATCCTGGTGTAGGAGTTGCGGTGTCAGAGGAAGGTGTGAGGTCTCACACATCCATTCTGAGGGTCAGAGTACACTGCTGCTGTGGATTTCCCTACTGACTATGGAGGTTAAGCTCATACTTCAATTTTTCCTTGGTGATGGGACTGATAGATTCTCTCTCTTCTGATCCATCATTTATTTTCATAAACCTTGTAAAGACTTCATATGCAAAACTATTCTCTACCAAATTTAGTCAGTGTTAACCAATGCACCCACTGGGATGTGATGCTCACGAGCACCAGCAGACCCTCAGCACCTCCTCCCTGTCATCACCTCAGGAAATCCCCCTTCCAAGGCCAAGGAAACAAGTTCCTCAGACCACTCCCAGCAGTAT
The DNA here is from genome assembly GCA_036023395.1 of Myiotriccus ornatus. Taxonomy (NCBI): domain Eukaryota; kingdom Metazoa; phylum Chordata; class Aves; order Passeriformes; family Tyrannidae; genus Myiotriccus; species Myiotriccus ornatus. The sequence goes on from JAYRBT010000005.1 coordinate 7,814,467, forward strand.
CTGTGACTTTTCTCCTCCCACCTACAAGAGTGCTGCATGCAGGCAAGGCAGGAATGGTGTCACAGGGCCGTGTACCCACCTATTAAACTTGTCCTATAGCCCAAAGCAGAAGGGGTGACGTGTTGGGGTGTCTGCAGAGGGGACAGATCCCTGCTGGCAGGTCCCACAACAGGCCTGGCCACATTGTTACATGACAGACCTGACAAGGTCCGAGGTAAGAGCAGCAGTGGCAGTGCAGGCTGTGGGTAGGGGAGGAGAGGGCGTTTCCAGCCCAGCCAGGGGTGCAAACAGCACCATGAACCTACAGCTCACACTGTGAGGGACAGTCAGTATTCATGGGATAGACCTGGGAGCCGTTTGACTCGTATCTTTTTTTTTTTTGGCAAAATATGCAGCAGAACATAGTTGCACAATTCAACTAAAAACAAGCAAACAAAAAAACAGCTCCCGAACCCCACTAGTCAAAGACACAAGCTCTCAATAACCTCTTTCACTTTTTGATAACTTTCTGTGCCTAAGTGAGCAGAAAGCAGCAGAAACATATTCTAACAGATTGATTCCCACCTCTTCCCCACCTCCCCAAGCCAGGTTTAATATCTCTCCAGAAAAAAAAAAAATTAGTCTCCAATAAAGCATCACGTTTACTGCAGCACTTAAAATTCTTGTCCTTCAGTGCCCTGCTAGAACGGGACTGATTCACCCCTGCAGACCTTGAGGCGAGGTCCCTTTAGCTCAGACAGCTCTTTGCCACCTCGTGTGCCCTGCTTCGCCCCAGCTGGTGTGGGAAGCTGGTCCTGGTCCCCAGGGATGCCCAGCCAGACCTGGCATCATCCCGGGACGGTGCCCAGCAGTGACGCGCCGGCTGCCGGCTCTGCAGACGCAGTTACCAGCAGATGGCAGCTGGAGATCGCGGAGGGAAATTTGGGTGTTCTCTGCCCTTTTAAGTGCAGCCTGCAAATCCTGGGTGACCTTGGCACGGGCATGGCCTCACCACCGAGCAGGGAAGTCCTTCCCTCTTTTCACTCCAAACAAAGTGGGGGATACACCAGGAGTCCCAGCAAGGACACAGAGAAGAGGCTGGGAAGAACACAGGGGTTATCCTTCCAGATATAGGAAGCAGAAGCAAGGGGGGAAGTACAAATTCACAGGTCACATCTCTCCTCCCTCCACCTCAAATTCAACCTCTCAAAGTACAGAATCATTTAGGTGTCATTTTCCAACCTGATCCCACCCCTGACTTGCTCATGAAGGTCCCAGGCAGCCCTCAAATGCATTTTAGGCAGAGTAACTCAGAGCAATCCCTGTTCTCCCTCCACACCGCACTGCTGGGCTGCAGAAATGCCCCAGAAGCAAGCATTAACCTGTTAATACTGCTTGTTCCTTTCCTTTTCAAGTCCCACTGCTCAGAAAAGTCCCTCCCTCCACCCCAGTCAGTCCTGCAACAGAATTTGCTCACTGCTCCAGCTCCACAGCCTCTCCTGAGATGTCCTTCTTCTCTCTCTTCTCCTTCTTCCTCCTCCCAAATGGAGGCCTAGATGGGCTGTCTCACAGAAAAGAGAGATGCAATCCCAGCTCACAGAACACACCTGTGAAAAGAAACCATCCTCACCTGCTCACCCAGAGGAGCTGACTTTGAGGAGCTGCAGAAGTGAGAGGATCCACCCAGTCCCTGATACATTGATTGGATAATTGATTCCTCGTCAACAGGCCATGATGGGCTCTGCTAATGCACCTGCTTGGGTTACCCTTTCAGGCCAGGCAATAGGAATGCTTTATATTAAAAATATACCAAATTCCCAAAGATACTCCCATCAGCTTAAAAAGGTTCCCCATTCTCCAAGGGCCCGATCCAAATCTGGCCCCGAGTTACAAGGAAGCACTGAGGATCCCAAACATGTAGGACAACGCTGTGTCCCACCAGGGTGACTTCTGGGGAGCCTATGCCACAGCCCAGTCTGGGGTCCACTGAGCCCCTGAGCAGTTTTTATGCCCAGGAGGGTGTAAAAGAACTTCTTGTCCCAGCTCCTTGCACAGGCTCCTTCCACGGGCAGCACAGAGATTACTCACACACAGAAGCTTTTCTTGGCAAGGACAAAAAATGCAAGAAGTATTTTTTATTTCCCATCCCACCCCCAACCCTCAAAGCTTCAGTTCTGCAGAAACCAATGAAGCTAAAACTAGACAACATATCAAGCACTACCTATTTAATCCAGCTCCAGTTCCTCATTTACCAATGTCAGCCTCCTGTCCAAGCTTGCTTTGGCTTTCATCTCTTCTCTTATCTGTGTGCTGCCTCTGGTTTGCCCCTTCTGGTTGCTACTGCTTTGATCTCTTGAACCTCTGCAATCAGACCCAAATCCATGACAGCTTATGCAGAAGAGTTTCCACTTTCTCCCTGTTGTTACACTCTTTAAATTCTTCCTTTCCTTCTCCCCTGAAACTTTTGGCAGATTTCTTCTGTGCAGGAAATGAGCATTTTAGATGTCCAGCCTGGGCAAGTGACCCTTTGACAATTCCTCAGATCCCTGGACATTTGCACCCCTGTTTTTCATTTCTTCCATCCCAATACAGCAGCAGTTACCACGTGCAGGCTGACCTGGCTTGGTGAGGTCTGCAAGAGCCACAGGAATAATCAGAGAGGTTTGCCTATGCCAGGTTATCTGCTTCCTACGTGGCAGAGAGAGTGTCTGCTGTTCCATAAATAAATTCATCAGACAAACATGGGAGACAGAGTGGGAACCCAAGTCTGTGTGTTAATTCATTTGACTGCAGTTATATTTATCCAGAGGTGGGTGGTGATTCTTTATTTCATCATGAATACAGTGAGAAGAGGAAAAAAGACAACAGCAGAAGGATGAACGGGAGGTTTTCAGAAAGTTTTGCTATTCCCAGGTAGAGAAGTAGCCATCATGCAGTTATGGGAGGACTCATCTTTCCCATCCTGGGGAATGCAGGAGCACTACAGTAGAGCCAGAGCATGGAAGTCACTGTGTATTCTGTGTGAACAGCACTCGACCTGTTTGCTCAAAAAGCAGCCCCTCGTGTTGTTCTCCAGTAGTTTTAGAATAGCTATGTGCAAAGGAAGTGTCCTCATTTGTAGTTAGAAGTGTGGGAGAAGAAAAACATGAGAATACATGGTTCTGCCTTGAACTTCCTAATTCTTCACCCTAAGGGGCAGTGTCAGGGCAGAGACTGTCCAACCTCTCCCTTGTGACCTCTGGCTGATGCAGACTAAGCTGAAAAGGAGCAGGGTCACTGCACTGAACTGTCTGCCCCAGACCTACCTGACACAGCCATCTCCCCCCATCCCCAGAGCCACTGCAGGGTGGGGGCTCTTCTACCCCAGCCCCTGCACTGCATCAGGGGCAGCAGGATCTGCCTCCCCCTTACAACCACCCCTCCCCAGCTCTGGGCCCTGCTGCCTCTCCTCAGGCTGATTCCTTTTGAAAGCAAAGCACATAACATAAGGCCTGTGTTTATTTTCCCCTTAAATTAGGGTGGCTTGATTTTAATTGAGAGATCTGCCAGAATAAGGCGCATTTGTGCAGCTGTCATCAGAAATGCATACTTACTCTTTTCTCTTTCTTTTTCTTCTTTTTTTTTCTTTTCCATTTCCTTTTAATTTCCTTCTTTTTCTTTCTTTCTTTCTTTCTTTCTTTCTTTTTTCCGTCTTTCTTTCATTCTTTCTTTTCTTTCCTTTCTCTTTCTTTCTTCCTTTCTTTCTTCCTTTCTTCCTTTTCTTCTTTCCACCCTCATTCCTTCCCTTCTCCCTTCCCTTCTGAAAAGGACATCTCTTTCAGGACCCTGACAAACAGTAGTCCAGGATATAGGACACTGGAAATGGCTCGGAAAGGAGTGGTTGCCCAATAAAGAGAGGGGTCTTGCTGGTATCCCATGTGGCATCACCACCCCAGCATCCTCTAATCTCCCTAATCCCTTGATTTATATCAAAGAAGTCTACTTTACATTGTGGAGAGCAACCAGGGAGATCCAGCCCTGCATGGATGAGGAAAAGGATCCTTTTTCTCATCTGAAACAGCTGGAAAAAGCCAGTAGCCTGAGAAATTGGCTGACCTTTTTGATGCATTCAGCTGCCTAGCCTTATATCTGTCCTTTAAATAATTTGTCAAAAAACAAACAATCCCAAAACAACCAATCAGCAGGAATATAAGAGCCCAAACAAAACAAGAGACTTCCTTTTCCATCCTTGCCCTTCTGCAGTGGCTGGTCTGAAGCAATTTAATCTAAACCAGGCTGCAGCAATTGCTGGAGAAAGCAATGTCCGTGATGGGTACTTAGAGACCGGGGCTCACCTGCCGTACCCTGTCCAGGGGTTTATTACCTGCTGAAAAAGCCTAATGTGAGTCAGGTGCTACGTGATGTCCAGATGGCGTGGCAGAAGCCGCTTGGAGAGCACTATTGATAGAAGTGCTGCTGGGTGAATGCAGAAACATTAGTGCCGAATTTGATATTCGGCCCCAGTTCATCTATTAATGCAGAAACACAGGAATGGCTGAGCTGGTCAGGAGCAGAGGTCCATCCATCCCAATATCCTGTCTGTGGCAGTCAGCCTTGGTAGGTACCTGGGTCACAGTATCAGAACAGGGCATGCAGATCGTGGCTCAGGGCCAGTGATTTGCGGTGCTTGGATTTCCGGAGCCAGACATAGTGTCTTTGTATTTAATAGCCCCTGGTGAGTTTTGCTTCCAGGAATTTACCTAGCTAATTCTGAGTCTCTTTGTATCCACGGCTTCCTGTGGCAAGCAGTTTCACAGCTTAACAACACGTATTGTTTGGGGTTGCCCATTTTTTCATGCCCTGAAGCCGGGTGAGTGTTCTCTGTTGGATGCCACTCAAGATCAGCCCCGGGATCCAGCTCACACATGAGAAATGGATGGATGGGTGGATGGAGTCTGAAATAATGGGACTGTTGTGATCAGACGGGCAGTTATCAGTAGGCCACAAGCATGGTTGTGTTTTAGGAGCCAAGACACAGCCCCTCACCTGCCTGGTTGTTAACAGGTCAGATGGTGCTGTCTGCATTATTATGGGCAAAGCGAGTTTTTGAGAGGGAACAGGAACAGAAGTGATTTGTGTGCACAGACTTGTAAACAAGACCTTAAAGTGGGAAATCCTACAGGGAGAAAGGACACAGCATCCATTGTTGCAACACATGAGAGAACTGATTTCTGTGTGGAGATCAGTGAGACTGACCTAGAAGACAGAGTTGTCTCCTTCATCTGAAAACTGACAGCTTTCAGGCGAAAGCCCACCAAGTGGCTGGGCCTTGGCAAGGTAGAACAGTTGTGTTTGAATTAGGTCACTCAAGAAGTTCAACTTATGAAAGCCATCTGCATCATTTCTACCCTTATCAGGAATAGTAGTTGATGGGGATTGTTCAGCAAGCTATGGCTCAGGCATGGGGGATATAGAAATTATTCTCAAATCCACATATGGTAAAAGCATCACACTGCTTTATTTCCCCACCAAGAAGAGGGATGCAGCAGAAGTGGCAATGTTTTCTACTTAGAGTCCAATTTCCAGAATTGCTCAGCTCCCATTTAGGCAACAAAGTCATTGGCCAGATGTGGTAAAGAGCCAGTCAAAGGGTTGGTGCTTTGTCACCCCTTCCTCGAATGAGGAATTCAAAGCCTTCTCAGCTGACTGGCAGCCTTATCCAAGGGCTATTTATGGATCTAGAGGCTGTTTAAAAGCTTCATGGTTGACCTCAGACACACACTGAATGGTCAGCACATTTCTGGGGAAAAGCAGAGTGCAATTCAAGATTTTTTTGTAACATTTTTGTTCACCTGACACATGCGCTGCAAAGACAGTGAAAGATGAGAAAATAATATGGGCTTGATAAATGACCGAAAGAAAGTTTCCGATCTATAGTGGTTCCCATTATTCTTCTTATTTTTGGCATCAGCAGAGTTATGGCAATCTCCCCCCCTTGCCCCCCTTCCCGAGCTCTACTCCCTGTTCCCATTTTTTTTTTCCCTGTCAAATTCACAGGAGTGGCACCTGGGAGCATTTTGGCCGAGGGGAAATTGACTGAGCAAAGTTGCCTCTTTTCAAATACATTTTCTTAAGCGACTGGAATGAATGAGAATCATAGTCATAACATGGCTAAACAGTCTTTGTTTAACTTAATGCAATATAATAACCTAAGTGTTGCAACACAGCTCCTTGCTGTGACATCCTTTTTCCATTTGCTTAATTTTCACCCCAAACACACGCTGTTAATAAGCTGCTGAGAAAATACAGCTCTTGTGACAAAATCCAGAAACTGAGCCCCTGTATGGTGCGTTAGATACACAGCTCTTATTTGGACTGGCAAGTGGCACTGCAATGGGTACTGCAAAATAGATCCATTTTTCTTGCTGCCAAATGTGATGGGCAGATGAAAAAGGGAGGGTTGGAGAAGTGGATGGCAATGAGCGGAGAACAGATAAAATAAATTCCCTGACAGAACGTTACATGTGAGTTAGAATAGACATGTGACTGCCAGAAGGGAAATGCAGGATGCAGGGTGCTTTGTCAACAGCCAGAGTTAAAATAAATGTCACACTGGCACTGAACACTGCAAGATTAAACTCCTCCTGGTGATTTATAATTTAAGAGAGAAAAAAGGCAGACAGACACCCAGTGACTGGGCTCAAAAGAAAAACTCCTATTGACTTTAGTGGGTTTTGGAGCAGGTCCAGCACAGTAAAGGTTCAGATCTGATCTCTGGAGTCAGAGATTGTTTGGCCAGTGATTTTAATCAGCAGAATCAGGCTCTTAGTCACAGTTTGGTTTACATTTGCTGCTTTTGTACTTGCTTTGCAGCAAATCTGGAAGTCATACTTGTTTTTTAGGGGCTAAGTGAAAGTAAATAAAGACTGCCATAAAATTTGTGACATCTTTAAATTAAAACACAGTTTCATTAAGGAATATGACTAACCCTTTCCCTTTCATTTTACCAAACCAGCCCAATGCTTTAGAAGAGCCTGAAATAAACGCTGGTTTTGTACAAACAGCCATAGTTTGAAAGTTTTGCAAATTGTCCTGAAGATTGCTGGGGAAACGAGGTTTTCCCTAAGAGACAATGCAGAAGTCTTACTTAGTGAAAGGTGCAAAATGCTACATTTTATATAATTTATAAAACTTAATTTATATTAAAATGATATGGCACCATGTGGAAAATAGGAACGAAGATACAAACACACTGGTCCCCAGGTCTTTATCCTTCCCATAGCTACAGAATCCTGTGACTTTTTCACCAGGGATTTCCACACCTCAGCTGAAGAGTCCATTTGCCAGGCACTGAATACTGAGGTCCGGCCTGCAAAAGCAAAGAAAGAATGAAGGACAAGAAAGAATTTCAACTTTGGCCACTTAAACCTTTTCTAAGAGTCTCAAGCATGTTTTAAACAACAAGATCAGTTTTTGAGGAAGAAGTGTTTAGCACATCCTTTGTAGAAAATGAAATGTCTTACTGAGGTGCCCACTTCTGTAGGAGGGGATGGTTCATAAGCATTTAGAAAAAAAAACCAGATAAATACTGCTGAGGCTTTTCACATACTGGAAGTGGCTGTGCAGGTGCTCTATGAGCCCTGGACAGCTTGGCATGGGCAAGCCAAAGAAAAGATTATCTGTTTGACATGCGTCCTTTGGGAACACAGCTAGAGCCAAGACTGCAGCCTTACCCAAGTGATCTACCAGGGATGGTGAATTCAAACACACTGTATTTGGTTATTGATGGTTTTATTCATTTACTGGATGAGAAAGCTTTCCTTTAAGTGAAACGCTCCAAATGCTGGAGAGACCTGAGCTATTTTTAAATAACATGCTGATTTCAAATCTCAAAGCCTGTGACTTACCAAAAGAAGAAACAGTTTGTATGATAATGAAATTACTTTTCTGTAGCCTGACTGTAGTTTTCTGCAGAATCTCTTACTTTTATCTGCTAAAACTAAGTAAAATGGATGATTAAAGTTTGCAGAGTTTCAGAAGTTGTGTCAGGATTTGTCAAAGAGCTCCTGAGAAGTTCAAAGGGCTGTCTGAAGGGATTACAGCTCTTTCTTGTTAATACGATCCTCTTCATAGCGACCTGGCTCAACAAAGCTGAGTCAGAGTCACAGTTTTGTGAGCAGAGTTCTTTCTAAGAATCAGGAGAAAATCATTCTCCGTGCCATGCTCCTTCACGGTTCTGCTTCTTGCATAGAACTACAGACAGTTCTGGAGCCAATATATGGCACAAGCATTGCTCTGGTCCAGAGACCGTGGCTGTGATCATCCAGGAGAGGAAGGACTAACTCAGTGAGATAGCTGGAAGTCACATAGCTGAGGTGGGAAGATGTCTTGACACCAACACTAGGAGAAGAAAGAGAAGCCAAAGGCATAAAAGATGAATACCTTGCAAAAGGTATTCCCTTCAGTTGGAAAAAAAAAAGAGTTCTTACAGCAGTTGCTGTAATGCATGAACATTAGGAAAAAAACTGAAAAGATCTCTGAAGAATGGAGACACCTTCATCGTTTGAAGGGATTTCTTGCTGCTGGAGATGAGAAGTCAGCACAGCTGCAAGGCTTTTGATTCAAAGGACTAAATTACTCAGAGAGTATGGGCAAGATTGCCCACATAAGCTACAAGTGGAGACAAACATGAATCACATGGACAAATAAAAACTCCAAGGAGCAATACGCAGAAGTGTAGTGATGTTTGTCTCTGTCAGACTGGGATTAGATCACACATTAACTGTGATTTTTGTTTGACATTAAAAATGCCTTTGGAGCAGGCTTTGTGTAACAGCAACATTGCTGGAAAGAAAAGGTCCTGAAAAATGTCTTCATACTTTTCTTTATATGTGTATAAATATTAAATTGCCTTCCTTTCAGACATGCCACTGAACTCTGTGCTTGTTTGGATGTTGAACCTGGAAACTTCTCAAAAGTTTTGCCTACGGATAATTCATGAGTTAAAGCCCAAATTGAAATGCCATGTTACAACTTGTAGAAATGTTAGACAAATATAATGACCATATTTTCCAGTTACCTAATACCCACTCAAAATATAAACCCCAAAAGAACGGAATTGTTTTCATTGCTGTTAACCAGACAATATCACTCCAACTAAATATAGGATGTGATGAAACCAATTTAAATATTGTCCAAGTATTTAACACTGTAAATATTAGACTTAACACTCCATAAAAACAGGCTTTGATGATGTAGGCTGACAAAAGGAGACTAGTTAATTGCAGATTACATCATGGCTAGGACAGCATCACTGCTAGGACAGCCACGATAAATGTGAGGTGCAAAGTAAATCTAATAAAATAAAAATAGTCTCTGTTCAATGTTCACCTTTATCAGTTTTGCTAACCTTTCTTAGCAAAAATATGGGGAAAATTTAGTCCTAGGTAAAGGAGTATCTGGAGTTCAATGTGCTTGTGAAGCTTGTATTTAGGGCCTGATTCACCAAAACATCCAAACCTGCATTTGAGTTCTGTGATGTGTTTTTGTTCCGTTCACTGCAATGAGACTCATATGTACTTCTGACATTTTCCTCTGGTGGGAAGCTTTCCTGAGTTGGGGTCTGAACTCTGTTAAATCTGCTGTAGGTTTCATAAGGGATAACTGCATGTTGTTGTAAAATACAGCGCAGCTCCATCAGATTTGAGGAAATAAAAGTTTAAAGCTTTTGATTACTGATAACTTAAAAGGATTTCTTAAACTTCTGAGCTCAGGTAACTATGTTGACTACAAAAAGTGCATTTATTTCCCTGAAAGGGCAGTGAATAACTCTGTATAAGCTCCCAGCTTCTGTGGCAATGAGCTGACAAAGTATCTTCATTTACTGTTGAAATCACTGAAGGTGCTTCTGGTGGCTGATGCTACCAAGAGGTAGTCACCACCATATTTTAGACATAAAGGTTATGTATCTCCCAGAATGCTGTTTCCCTCTCTTGTGTCATGGATCTTTTTTTCTCTCCTTCTGTTCTATATAAGCTGAGCTCCTGCACTTTCTACAACATCCTTCAGTGCCCAGAAAAACACCTAGAAACGGTGATGCTGGAAAGACTCTCATGCTAACAAAAGGTCTGGTCTCAAAGTGGCTTGTGAGGTCCATTAACATGTCAGAGTAAAATCAAAGTAATGATATTGCATAGAATAAATGAGTCCAGTTATCAGTGTTGACGCTCTTGAGCCACGAAAGGAGACAAGTGATGTAACTTAGGATAACTGTGGTTTGTGCAGGCCCAGCTTCACTGCGTGGCTTTGCATTTGCATGCACACAGGGCTGGTTACCTGCAGAGATGCAGTGGGTTTAGGTAAGTTCACCTTGAGCTGGTGGTCAGCATTACTTTGGCAGCAAAGCCAGTAATCGAAATCTTCAGCAGAGATGAAAACTGTCTTGTGTGTGTGAGTGTGTCTCTGCCTCTCCTCCATGTTAGGTGATTGCTTCCCTCTATCTTGAGGGACACAGGTTCAGCCGTGGTCCACTGTGGCTGAAGAGGGCTGTGTAGCACAGAGTGCAACAGGAGGGCACATCTTCCACAGGCCACGAACCCACGGGTCACAAGTGCAGGCAGAGATGGGATGCAGGTACCCCCTCCCCACCCCTCCAGCTTCCCTTGGTTCCACTGTATTTGTCTTTCTTAATTAACCCTGCACCATGTCATTGACCCAAAGACATGGCAACAGCACTGTTGAGAACTTCAGGGATTAAGACATTTGTGTTATAATACCTCAGCCATGAGATCATAACTGCCCTTGTGCTCTGTTTTGTTATGCTGGGTTGATAATGGAGGCTGATAAAACTCCCACTTTCTCTCTGTATTCAAGTGAGCTAATGTGTCTGGGCTTGAGAGATCCCGGCAGGCGGAGAAAGCAACAGCACAAAGTCCCCAATCTCGGATGTAATCAAATAATGAGGCTGTTTGAGGACATTACTTGTTAACATATTAGCAGGTACCAGGGGTAAGTGAGTGTTTATTTAGTCCTGGTGTAAAAGCATGTCTAAAATGATTTATGCTGGAAGCTGTTTCACAGCAAACAGGCTGCTTTCATGAAAGCGGGTCAATCACCATCTCCCGCCTGCCCTCATAAATCATATTCAGGTGCTAATGTAACCAAAAGGTTTATATAATCTGCACAATCAGCGTGGAGGTCTGGGTGGACACAGTAATAGCCTGCCTGCGTAAATGCCTTCTGCGTCTAAAGGTTGATATTTGAGGGGAGTCAAATGATTGATTTAAAGAAGAAAGAAAAGAAATAAACTGCCATGACAAGTAACAAAGTGTATGTACAGTTTTCCAGCCACATTTTACACACACAGGAGTAACTTGCCACTGTGGAGATCTGCTGCTGGGACTGTTTTTGCATCAGGATAACTTCCATACGTATTCCCTAACAGAAAGTAGACTGTGATTTTAATGTAACAATGACAGATACCAGAAGCACAACACTGTAAACTGGGATTGGCTTTCCATGTTCCCCAAATTTCTCCAGTTAAAGGTTATTTTCACATTATTGAACTCTTTTTCATGCTCGTGGAGGACTCCTTTGAGAGATGACATAGGCCTGGAAGGACCTCCTGGATCTACATCCAAAACATAACTTCTTTAAATTCCACTTTGAAACTTGCCACAGTCTGCTCTTTATTTCTTTGTACTCCCTCTTCTTGCTGTACAGTGTTACAAGACTTCGTTTCCCTTCTTCCCAGGTTTTAGCCTGAACTTATTCATGACCAGTTTATAATGACAGCCAAATTTCATCCTGTCCTTCATGTCCTTTTCCCTATGCCAAAATTGTCTTTTAGTTTAAACGGCCTTTCTTTCCCACACATATTTACCACCGGATATGTTTCTACCTTGGGTCTCCATGAGCTCTTAGACCACAGAACACATAGCCCTCATAAGATGTTCCACTTCCTTCAGACAAAAATTTTATTTTCGTTTCCATCAGTCAACAGTACCTTTTCTCAACCTTCACTGATTCTCATCAAACAAGAGAAACCATTTGTCACATAAACTAGTTGGGATCAGTCTTGCAATGGCACATATCCTGAGGCAGCACCAGTAGCACACACACCTCCTTACAGAGCTGCAGTTCTTCCTTTTGCTAACAAATCCATCAGCCAGCAATTTCACCAGCACTCTTCGTGCTGAAAAGAAGGTTCCAAAATATTGTACCGTAGTATTTTGATTTGGGAACAATGTTTTGTGAATACAAGTGGTAAACATAGTTTTTTCTGAGTAGTGGCATCGTATTACTTTCTTGCTGGAAGTGTCTGGTGACTTATTGATGGACCATGAAGCCCAGACTGTAGCTAATGACTGTGCTGCTAGAACTTCAGTACTTAATTGCTCTTCATTATTTGCTTCTTATGAGTCATATTATACCATTATGAAGTCAGAAAGCATTAGGAATTGAATAAAGACACAGAGAGGGATATTGGACAAAATAAATAACCAGTCACGTCCAAAGATTGGTGAATACTTGGCATGAGCAGATTGAAGGTAACAAATAATGTTAAAAATTAGTATTTGGTGACTAGATGTAAGCAAGAAAGCAATTTGTGGGAGCATTCATTAATTAAGAAGTATTTCTGTGAGTGGCAAAACTAATGGAGATGCCCTCTGTGGTATTGAGGGGGTTTTTCCAATTTCTCTCCCCATCACAATAACCCAGAACTTTTTGTTCTCGGTAATAACCCGCTACTAGGCTATGGACAGGCGAATATTTTGTGTATGCTGAACTACTTACAAAATCAAACAAGAAAGGATTAAATAAATCCAGACTGTTAAACAGCTCACAGGGACTCAAGAAAGCTGAGTTTTTTTGGTGTGCATCATAGATAAGCAAAGCTGCATCTGAAAGGTGCACAGTAGTTTGAGTTACAAAACACTGCATATTTGTGACAATTCCTGTATTATGTCCCTTTTTGGTAATCAGTGGCAGACCAAAGCAAGCAGAGGTGCTGGTCAGTTGTTAAGAAAGCTGATTTGTGAAGAACAGGGACACAGTAAGTCCAGGAAAACCCAGGTCTGTGGGTTAGGTGCATAAATGAGATGTCCTTCTTTCTTTATTGGGAAAACTGACAGGATGTTCCTAGGAACAGACACCTTCAAATGCTCCACAAAATGAGTAGAAAACGTTTAGACAGTGACTTCTTTCTTCTACAGGAAAGTAGTGGCATCAGTCCTCTTTGGTTTTGTTTATTTATTTATTTTTGGCACTCCAGAGAAGACATGGGAATCATGGTCAGACCTTGTGTCACCTTGTATTTTTCACAGTTTATTTCCTTCCTGTGAACATCTTGAATTAATTGGGGTAATGTGACAAGGCACACTGAAATATAGGTTGTCTTAAATATTCTTCTCAAGTCCCTTTGAGTTGCATATTAATTAGGGTGTGAACTTGGTTGGGTGTTGGTTTGGGTATTTGGCCATCATCAGATGCCAACTGCTCTGTTCTCCTCCAGAGACCTGCTGCGTGATGTTGGGTAAGTCTCCTTACCCTTCCAGCCTGCTCTGTTTAGCTGGAAGTTCTTTGGCACTGACATTTCAGTCTGGCTGTAGGCATGGCTAACACTCAGCATGGAGGGGGGGGGACCTCAGACTACACAAGTCTAGTACAAAAAAACAAGTTTACAGTTAGGACTGTTTATTGCACATAATGGACCAGCTTAACTGTGTCATTCTTGTTCTGAGAATCTCATTTAGGCATCAAAGCCATCACCACAGGATGTAAATAGTCTTTCCAAAATTAAGTAAAGATGACACATATGAGCTGATTTTCAATTCTTTTAATCCAAGTCATGCACATACTGTGGCTTTTTTTCTGTGACAATTTATTTAAATTTTCTTCCTTTCTCAAAGAACCGTTTATTGACCTCAGTCATTTGTCATTTAAACAATCAATGTGGTCTTGAATTCTGACTTAGAAATCAATATAATATGAGACATAATTAATACACCTATTTCCAATTATTAGGCAGGTCTAACCTGATTGTCCAGCCAGCAGCACACATACAAGGAAGAACGCTAAAAACTGCCTTTTGGTATTACCATTAAAATGTACAATTAATCATGAGGCCAATGGGAATCACTTATTATTTATCTGTCCTCGAAAGGAAAATACTTAATACAGAATGGCACAAAAAAAATGAAACTCCCTTAGAAGTCTTTTAAATGCTGGTTTGCATAAATAAAATAAAAATGTATATAATTGCCATGTTGCTGTCAAGACACTGCTGTTGTGAGGTACAATACTGCGTTACCTGTACAAAAAGAGACGAGAGTAAAAGTAGGTATCAGCTACCCAAGGCTTGTTTAGGTCAATCAATAGTCAAACTGACTTAATTAGGGTACCTTGGGAGGCATAATAAGAGTAGAAAGCAAGTTGTTCTGTCTCCTGTGCCACGTTTTCCTGCTTGAATGTGGGCTAAGGAGAGAACTTTATTACAGGAGAAACCACCCTCATTAAAGTCCAAGTGACTCTGTGATCCAAGTAACCACACAAACCCTGAGCAGGAGGCTCCTGCTGCCACAGAGAATGTCCCAACAGAACACATGAAAGAAGACAAACACCAAGAATTTTCAAAGCAAAGATGACAAGTTACTTAGAGTCAGGTGCTAACCCTACACTGTGGGTTGTTACCTTTAGATAACCACAGCAGCTGCTCTCCATTTCCTGCTCAAGGACCCTTGT